>JAECUM010011519.1:0-67483 GCA_016617855.1 Megalonaias nervosa | reverse complement strand
ATATATATATATATATATATATATATATATATAACCACGTTTCGCACTAGTTAACTCATTATTTCATTTTTTTACAAGTGCTGAAAATGGGTTATTAAGTGGGGTGTGGTATACTGTGAATGGTTTGTGACCGTCCGTTAGTGAACTCTGACCAATCAAGGCAAAGCATGCGCTAATCAGGTGATTTTATTTCCCATGCAGTGTCCGTATGATGGATGCCAAATGCGTCTTTAGTGTTTTGAACATACTCGAGTTAAATGACAATTGTCTAAAATGAATTCAGGTAACGAAATACATTTGTTGGAAAAGGGAACTTTTAGTATGCTATTATGGATAATGCATCTGGACTGAACAATGCAATTTTTAGTGTTATGGAAAGACTATTGGATTTAATTTAGGGTATACCTGGAACATAGAGTGTAATGCGGGACAATTTGAACTTAGTAGAGACCATGAGATTGGACTGCAATTTGTGAAATTTATTCTTCATGTGCGAATAAACTCCAGGGAATATGCAGTGAACGCAGGGGCACCCACAGAACATGTAGCGGTCAACTATTCAATTTTATGGATGTAAGTCAAAAGATGTTTAGAGGTGAAATCCCGCCCCCCCCCCCGCCCCTATATGCGGACGTCCATGACTCAACCCGTTATTCATTACGAACAGTCGAACAGAAATGTTCTTCTTGTGGATTTTTATGAAGAATATTTCTTTCTCGTTCCTCGAATGATGACGTGTGATTGTTCTAATTTTGGAACTGCGCTGCTGCTGAATTTCCCTGTGGAAATTACCTAGCGTTCCTAAAAGCTTATAAATGTCTTAATGATTCGGAGCTTATGGTACACATTCTTCAGAAGTAAATAAAGCTTTAGCATACAAAACCCAGGTAGCTGCTTGGTTAAAAATACAACCTAAATTCTTTCATTTTTGTTTGTTACTCAAGTGACAAAAAGATAAAAGTCACACGATGAAGGCGGAGATTGGCTATGCAATAACTGTATGGTTATATTTGTTATTTGCACGGTCAAGCATCAGTTTCTATCCATTTATCTACTACAGGAGAGTTTTCTAACCCGTGCAATAATATTAAAATCTTAAACCTGTTTAATAGTAAACTTTTAACTCCGCAGTTTCAGATATTGAATGCATGGACACATGAATGGAAATATTTTGCTATTCATTTCACCAGAGACAAAGGGTAAATGCACACATCAAGTTTCAAGTTTCATTTTAGAAAGAATTGAGCGTGCATGTGTAAATTTCAGGTCAGCCTTTCGATCGAGACGGAGATGGTCTAAATTTTCAAAGTCGAACATGAAATTCCTACACTTCCATTTAAGAACTTGTGTCAAAGAAGAACTTTTCATGCACAAGTATGGGGCAGCACCTCAACAATACATCGTTTTACCACCTTTTGGTCTGCTAGATTACCAACGTTTCCTCCTTAGTTTTAGCTCTAAACAAGCTCCACAGTGCCTCTTACATTGTCCACAGTACTAAATTGCAAACGTGTTACTCTAGATACATAAATACGTTCGGTCCTGGCACCACTCGTAATCAAAACCTACCACTATATGGACATTAATATTCAATGCACCATACCCTCGCTAAACCTGGTCGTTGCAATCAAAGGAGATATGCCATCACAAGACCCTTTATGTAAGAAATTATTTCCGGTACTTCGAGCAAGGATTAGTGAGCTCCACACGCTACTATGCTTGCTAGATATTATGGAGAGAAAACCGATACAACAGAATGGAATATACTACAGAAGAACGTTCGGGAATCACACAGACCCAAAGAGCAGAGAGAAGACGATTTGGTACACCAAAAGATGTTTTCGACACAGACAAAGATGAATATGATGCTGTGTCCTTTGACAAGATCAACGCAGTGCATTGTCCCACCCCAGAAAATGATGTGGTCTCCGTCCCAATCTATGGCAATCTAGAGCATCATCATCTCTATTACAACCTGTCCTTCACATTTCAAGTGCGACAGATAATTCCAGAACCACATCCACCTTTTTTTTTGCAGAAGAGCGGATGAGAAGACAATACATATTTCTCGTGGCATCGCTAGGTTATTGTGAATCTGTCAAACGATTCAACACATTCAGAAGGAAAGAACATCTGGAAGGATCTAGTGATAGATGTTTAGCTTGAGCAGAATTTGGTGTACATGAGAGAAGCGGACAAATTATAGTGTTTCAGCTGTGGCGTAAAAATCCACCAATGGAAATATAAATGATCAAACTAGGAAAAGCATGCTCAGTGTCTCCGAACTGTAACCTCATTCACTTAGTCGTGCGAAAAGATCCCGAAGGACTCTTCTTCTTGACATTACAGCAACAGTCATAACATGGACAACCCTTGATATATATTTACAAGTGGACTCATTTTGGCAAAAGAAAGACCAAAGACATAAAAAGAAAAATAACTTTAGTAAAATTGCTGTGACATGGTGTTCATGTGTTGTATATTTTAGAAACAAAGAGAGAGAAGCGCCACAACCTGTAGTGATGTCAACGATGCCAGTCGTCTCACCAGCGTTATGGATAATGCCAGCAAATCCTGATTTATGAAATGCGTTTCCCAGTATGTCGAAGAAGACAGGCCCTTCCTTCTACTCCTACGCTTTCGTCGTCTGTGATTGCTGCTGCTGCTGCTGAAAAATTAAGTTGCCTACCAACTCCGGACGAAAGTGAAAGATAGAATGGGTATGTTACAAAGTTTGAAAAAAAATTCACTTGATTTAGTCCGTTCGCAAAGCCTTTGTTTTCTTGTCGACCCTTGTCAAAAGTAGGGTTCGCCTGCCGTCCAGGAAAAAAGTAGATACGAGTACCCGTACAAACGGATGCATTTGGATATTAATTGCCTCAGTCATCTTGACAAGATGTCATCCACCATCCTCCTTCATTTAACCAAACATTGGGATACGTTGCCGGTATTAACCAAAGCGAATGCATCAATACGATAAAAGATCATTCCAAAGATTCTTAAAAATTCAAGTGTTTGATAAATTGTTTTGAAATCTCAAGAAAAAAGGACCACAACCAGTTCTTGTCGTCGTCATTCTCCTACCCAGGAAATTAACACAGAAGATTGGTTTCACATATTTAAAACAAGAGAGCGACCAAGGAGATTTCGCCAAATATACGAAAGAACTGTTTCTTGTGACGGGCCCGTCCATATATCTATACGTCTGAAGATATGAACGAAGAAACTTTAAAAGGAACGTTTTACTTGCTTGAGTTACAACGAATGACGAAGAAATAGAACGACGTCTACGATATCAAATGCATACTGTAGCAAATGAAAATGTAAAGTGGAACAATGTGGCATCAAAGAGAAAGTACATTGGAAAGGTTGTCCACCTAGTTTCGATTTTCGATTCTTTAGAACGCACCTTCCCAGCTTAGCAAATGCATAAAACGAAGTCATGAATTTGCTGTTAAACATTTTGTCACCAGACTCGTCACTACAGGAACAGAACAAAGCAGTAACAGTCAATATGGCGTGGAAAACGTGTCGCAAAAATGGTCTTTTCTGCTAGATCGTCTTCGTGTAAAGTGCAATTTAAACTGCTACTGGAAACTGGAGTTTGCAAAAAGGTTATAAGGGAATGTAGATCATTTTACTCAGCAGTTGTTTTGGTCATCTTAATCCATTGTTGAAAATACCCACTGTAGCAGCAACAGAAACTCCAACCACACAGCAACCGCATCTACAGTAACTTTTGCAATAGTTAGACATTCTTTGAATATTGAGGAACTCCTCTGAGACGAGAACCATTGAACCATAGTCAAGTTTATTTGACTTGACCCAGTAACAGTTGGTGATTAGTGGACTGAGCGTGGCCTTGGTACATGTAGGATATAGAGCTGGTAGATGAAATATATATGCTGCCAATGTATTTTTCGTGATATGTGAATTGGTTTATGGAAATATGCGTCGCACAGGTAGAGACTGGTCGCGCATTCGTCGCGTTTCACAGACAGACGGGGGACCTTGCCGTTTCTATATGGAACTTCGGGTAGTAATAAATTGATCGTGTCTGCTTAAGTTTATGACCAGTCGATTTTTTCGGTTAGTTTACCTAACTATTAAGAGTCTGGAATAGAAAACGGGGATGTCTTATTTGAGACAACACCCATCATAATCTGCTGTAAAATTTCCACTTTAGTGAGCTAGATTTCGATCTCTGCTTTGAGGGGACACGACTAACATGGAGGGGCTAGCTGAACGAGACCAGGAGTCCATCCAAAACGACTTGGCTGTCCCACTTGTTGGTCCGAAATAACTTTATACAAGCTTGGCAGAAGAAGACCTAATCGGGCGCCCACAGGAGGATCAGCAGCGGGCGGGAGGGACGACATTTTACCATCGTGCTTTTTGCCACCAGAACACTGACAATGTCTCATCATACTTGTGCAAGTGAGACAATAATACAGATGGAACTGAAGATTGTATGTAATACCGATCTCAGCAAGATTTACAAATTGAGATTATTGTCAAATGTAAATTTGAAGAAAGTATGCAGATTGCAATAATAGATTCATACATCTATTTCAGAGATAAAAATTTGAAAATTAGAAAAGTTGCATTATTTTTTACTCTATTGAAAATCTGTTTTCTTTCTTTCTTGCTTCAATTCCAAATCAGTAATACAATTATAAAATCTTTAGCTATAGATTTAGCTTAAGAAGGGTTAAATGACCGAGGAAGGATTTTATTTTTGTCACAATTGAACACCTTAATTTTGTGATTTAGTTAAGAATGAAGAGTAAAAATATCTTGGTAATAAAAGTTTTTTGTTTTATAGCGCAGCAAAATAGTTATTTGTCACCGAGAATACTTAAGTAAAGTGCCCTGTCTTGCAAAATGGCACACTAGGTAGCCAACCAAGACTAATATTATGGTTAGATTCAAACACGCATCCTTTCAGCCATTAGTCCTACTAAGCCACCATGACTCCTTGGATGACAGTTAAACATACTAACACGTGTGTAAATGATATGTTCCTTGATTAAAGATGCACCATTTTTGCATGTACAGTTTACAGCTGTAAACTAAAGTGAAATTTATAAATAAAATCACATTTAAAAAGAGAATGGTACTAATGTAAAAACAGGATGAAAAAGAAAGCCATGCACCTGTAAAAAAAAGTAAACAAACAAACAACAAAAGCAACTATTTTCAAATGGAAAATATTTAATAAAAACAATTAAGTATTATTAATACAAGTTCTCTGAATTTCAAAAAAGAGTTTCCTCTGATGCAAGTACAAACGAAAAGATTGAGTAGAAGAAAAACATCAAAAATAAATAGATATTTGTCTGCATAATAATTTAGAAATACTGAATGAATAGGTAGACGAAGAAAAATATTCAAATAAAATTAAACTTTAATCAGATTAACTACGCAGATGGAAAAAATGTAAAATAGTCACAGCATACTACTGTTGGTATCTGAACGTGACAAATCTCAAAATAAATGTCCTCAAACAATTTTGGAAATTCAATGAACCACATTGGTTAAATGCAGGGAATGCAATAATAACTATGTAGACACATTAGCTTGAAAGGTATATCAGTGTAACTATTTTGGTAGTAATTAGTTGTATTACTTGTCATAATATATGCACTGATCGCATTTCAGAACTACATAAGCAAGACATTCATAATTTTGAGCTTAAAGCAAAAAACTGCATGTAAGTGTGAAAAACAGACTTGTCAGTGGTTGCAACGAAACAAACGTGTCCATTTAATGTAACAGCATCGTATACAAGAGCTTAATACATTTAACGTTATGTTGACATCAAAATCGAGAAAAACAATGAAGGCAACACTACCAACAATGACAAAGCATTCACACGATTAATACCAAATTCTTGCATATACTTGAAAGGTATGGAGTAAAAAATGTCTTACAAAACTGGCCTGATGAAAAATATTTTAGATAAGTAACCAAATTAATGTCTTTTTGTTGAAATGATAGCAATAATGGTTATGATATATCATCATGTCGTAATGAGACTTTCCTCTACCATGTACACATACTGTGGTGATATGACTTCACCATCTGTACATCATATAGTGATGTGACTTTCCTCTACTATCTGTACATCATATGGCAAACTATCTCAGCAACATATGGTCAAACTTCCACAAGTTACCGCAATGCTGGCCTAAACGTTTGATTAAAATGTTGAAGAGTTTTAAGTTTTCCAATGTCGATGATGATACAAGAATGTTTTACCACGTCTGAAAGAGTCATTTGGATGATATCACATAGTCAAGTAATTTGTGTTGGAGTGATCAAAATCTTTTACCCTACCATGAAACTCACTGACTAGTATATCACAATCCCTCAATTGGTGTGATCAAAATCTTTTACCCTACCATGAAATTCACTGACTAGTATATCACAATCCCTCAATTGGTGTGATCTAAATCTTTTACCCTACCATGAAATTCACTGACTAGTATATCACAATCCCTCAATTGATGTGATCTAAATCTTTTACCCTACCATGAAATTCACTGACTAGTATATCACAATCCCTCAATTGATGAAGCATCTGAAGGAATTTCCACAAATATCTCATATTTACACAAATTTCTCATATTTACACAAATGTCTCATATTTACACAAATGTCTCATATTTAAGTAAAATAAAGCTACTTTTTGCTTGCACATGTTTAAGTGGCATAAATCTCGTGCACATGGGTAATGAGAAAAAGTACTCAGATTAAACTATTTTTCAAGAGAAATATCGCTATCAGAGTCAAAAGCGGACAGTGGGGCAGCTCAAATTTCACGAGAAAATTCAACGTGCTGTGACTGTAAAGTTCTGACAAGGTTTAGACCTTTAACACTTGGATAGTGGATCCGGCAAAGATCATTTTACATGAAAACAAGAGTGTCCTAAATGGTACATTATATGCTTGCCCGATAGTTCATAGCTCATGAGATCCCTGTAGAGCATGGTTGATTCTGATTTCTAGGTATTTGGTCTTGGACAAACCTTGCTGTGCAGAAACCTTTTGTTTTCTTATTTAATTCACGTTGACCATGACCATTTGGAACGCAATATTTATACACTTCTTACAAAAGTATAGACAATGAATTTACTTGTGAAATAAAGTTACTATTCAAAACAATTTTTCTTGTCAACATTACACTGACCTATGACCATTTGACCCCAAATTAAATAGACTTTCTCCTTACTTCAAGTGTAAGCCTTCCACAAAGATTGGTCAAGGTATGTGCTCCAAAATCAAATTATGAAAACAAAACCGTCTTCTATCAGTCAGCGAACCTGGGTCTTCAGCCTTTTTATCCCAAATCAATATTCTTCATTCTTACTAAAAGTGTAAGCCATCAAAAATTTTGTTTAAAGTGAAATATCTGGGAACACGTTTTTATACAGAAATCATTTTTTACTTTTCAGCCACATTGATACTAACCTTTGTACTCTTGACAACAAAATAAAAAAGCTTCTTATTTTGAGCAAGTGGAATCCATTCATAAAGTTTAGTTTAGGTCAGTAGAACATTGTCAGGAAACACTTCTTCTGTCAGGTACATTGACCTTGACCTTTGAATCCCAAATCAACAGGTTTCTTCATTACCTCAAATGCAAACCAGCAACAAAGTTTGATCCAGGTAAGTGATATAAATCTACTGTCATTGTGCGGAAACCCTTCTTCGTTTACTCAGTGCTGATATTTGTTTGGCCACAAAATCATTCATCTTACCCCAAGTGTAAGCAATCCAAAAATGATTGATAGAACTGATGGTGTAAAACTTTCGTTACTGATCAGAAACACAAAACAATCAACATGCATATGGATGTACAGGCACATACATCACGATGGATGTTATAATATTATATGGTCCACCAACTGGCAGGCATATAAAAATGCAGGGAAAAATGTTTTTGGCCATTTTATAACTTTCCTAATTTGAGGTCAATACAAACTTAATATAAGTCTCGTAAATTCCAGTGGTGTCTTATGACTGCAAATTTGTCTAATTTAAGATAACAAATGAAGTCATCTGGGATCCAAAGCTACACCAGCTGCATTAGAATTTCATTTCAATGAAGACCTTATCATAAAACACAATTTATTTTGAGCCAATGTTGTCCGTTACAGCTTTGAAGCACTATATACAAGTATAGTTAATACATGAAACAGTTTCATTGGAGTTTTATTCTAGATTGTTCTATCAAAATTACTGAGATGACTACAACAGGTAGTGAGCATGTACAGGTTATAGTGGCGGTGGGGCAGTAGCTCTTGATGGCTGATATGTTGATATTCCCTTTTGTGGTGTCCCACCCCACTGAGGCTCATGGAAAGGGTGTGCTCCATTGCACTTATTGGGGTGGGGTTGCCCTACTATATTGTTGCTTAAGTGCTCAACCCACTGTATCTGTGTTGTGGTGATTTAGGTGGCATGCCCTGGGTAAGGTGCTTCTCAGTACTGTTGCTGCTGTGTTGCTCCGGCCTATTACTGTGTTGGAGCAAAGATGGATTAAATGGCATGTTCCCTATGGAGTTTCAAAGAGGTGATGCTCCTCTATTTTTTGGCAGCTGAGGTACATCAGTACACTGCCGTTGAGGTCTATGTGGATGAATTGGTATACCCCCTGTGGCTTGCTCTGGAGGTGATTCTCTTCTGTATTGCTGCTGCTGCATAGGTGCTTCGCCCGACCGCTGTAAGAAATCAAGTGAATGAAGTGGCCTCTTGGGAGGAAGTTGGGGGTCACTTCTTGGAGGTTTTGGCCTGACTTCATGTATCTGCATATAGGAGAGGAACTGTGTCGGTACCACTGAGAGGACCTTCCTAGCCAAAGAGTCCTCGGCATTTTCCAGTCTTACTCCGGTTTGAAAGTTTCTTAGTGGGACAACCTGCAAAAAAATAATTCAGTATGGTAATATGTGTTTTCACTGAATATATATCAAATATAAGTGAATTGTTCTACAGTTATTGTTTGTGCATATTTTGTAAAAGCCAAAAGGAAGAGAAAAACTAGGCGATATTGTAGGTACTGATCACACTACAAAGCAGCGACTGTTTATAGTTCAACATGGAAACTGCACATTATGTATACTGTGGCTTTGTACGTTTACCTGTACAATGTCCCTTTCAGCAAATTTTCCTCCTGAACTCAGTCTTTGGTTGTTACCATCCAACACTTCCATTTCTGTCAAATAAACAAATTAATCAATCAATAGTTGTTGATGATAAATCCAGTGACATATCAGCAAAGCAATTGTCATATATTTTTAACACATGAAAATGAAACCAGTTCAAAGAGTGTTTTTTCTTTTCGCGACAAACCCTGTCGATATACACCAATCACAGTTTAATGATTGTAGAGATCGCCAACCTTCATTTTGTGAGAACACAGTATTTAATATCCCCTTACATTACAAGATTAAGTTCAATATACATTATTGATTGTAAATCAAAGTAAAAAATGTTAAGCATGTCTTAATGTAGAGCAGCCAAATTAAAAATTAAAAAATAAATGCAACTTTTAAATACAACTTTTAAATGATTAAGCTCTAAAGAGTTAAAATGTACTTGTTATAAATATCAATCTTAAGGACAGATCAAGTTCAATATGTTTTGGCTCGGAAGACTTGTAATAAGTGGGTTTCATTTATTAGAACAAAGATACCTTATGTGGTGCCTGAATGTGTAAGATATCATGGAGTGAAGTGTTTTATGGCTTTTGGTGCCAACTTTTTCTCTTAGACCCTGGGGAGACAGTCGTGGAGATGATGGTAATAACTGTTCAGAAGTCCCTGAAAACATGCCACTTTCCCTCAAAAGCCTTCAGAGTGGAGGGCCTTCCTGCTCTCGAGATTCTCTCCACAATGCAGTGTCTGAATTCCTTCACTTGCAAGATTCAAATGCGAAGAAGAAGACTGTCAGGACATGGGTGAAACATTGCGACCTTGTTAGAGAACATTCGGCTTGGCAGTAATTTAGGTACTGTGGCCATGGTGGTTAAGTAAAGCCACATAACACATCCATACTGTTTGACAGTGCATACTCCGCCAAAACGTCTGATCCCTGGAGCTGTGAGACAAAGGTGGTTCCACCTGGTCACAATGAGGTCGGTTGTCAGACAGCCCCAAAGCGCACAATCCAATGACAAACCTATAGATAATGGACCATTTTGTATGGATTATCTGATCCTGTCTGGTCAGAACACCGATAAGAACACAGACTGCCCATCACACCAACAAAGAAACAGCCAAACCATCATGCACATGTCAGCAGATTTGGTACCGAGGTAGGTCATCACTGCTGATGTGTCAGCCATAATCTGGGCGGAATTCCTCCAGAGTCGATCCTACCAGTGCTGAAAGTCATTCGTGATCTCTTTCATTTCATGAAGATTGATGTGAAGAGGCCGTTCACCTAGTCCCCATTTGACGCTGCCATGCAAACTTGTCAAATTTAAGATATAATAAATGCACAATTATCTTGGATCCAAAGATATGTTGAATTAAAACTTTTAGCAATGAATACCGTATAGAAGCCTGTCAGAAAGTGCACTACCCAACCATATGCACCACAAGTCCATATCGTTATTTCTGGTTGGGTTATCTCCAGAAGAATACCTGTCATGAGTCAACCATGGTTACACCACTTACATGTGAATGATTGTACCTCATTTGTGATATTGACTTTCTGGTTGAGTGGACTGGAATAGGGACACAATAGAGCCAGCAAAGTCATTTGTAATGTGCGCATTTAAAGACGACCAGAATCCGCTGCTGCACCGAGTATTCCAGAGAGTTACAAGAACTCTCTGGCTTATATCTATGTCCTGTTGGAAACTGACTTTACGAGTTTGATGATCCGTAATTCACGTACATGAAGGAGACGTACGAGATTGAGATCATTTACAAACTCAATACATAGGTGAAGGTCAGGTTTTTCCCAGTTCACAAGCACCCATTAATTTTGTGGGAATACGTTGACCCAAAGTGATTGGGATTGCAGGAGTCTGTCTACGGGCTGAAGGGATATTATGGACGGTTTGAGGTTAGAGAAACATGGTTTCTTTACCTCCTGTTAAGATTGCCTCCTAGACTGTTTCAGCTGTTTGCTGCTACAAAGTTTAGATATGAACAACCCTTGTGGTGGAAACAATCCCTTTTGCCTGGTTCGTCTGTTACAAAGTTACATTCTTATTCAACGTCTGGAGTTCAGTATAATATGCGGTGGAATGTGTCTTGTATAGCGCGATGAGAACGTGGCTGATACCTGGCTTTTCAAAAGGGTTTTAGCATTCTCTGGATACATTCAGACAACCAATCACGAGTTTTGCTGACTGCGGAAGCATACGTTGGGAAGGTGAGTCGTCTTCATTAACGATGTCAACCGTCGCTTTGACTTTGTAGTAAAGCGTGGTGTTAGACAGTGGATGACATTTTAAAGCTGGCAGCATACGGTATATCTCTTCGATGGCAGCCTCAAACTAAACTCCGTCTTTTCCATGGTCTGATCCAAGAAGGGCTGTTGCTCATAAGTACCTTGACACTCAATGTGTGAATACTCTTGACATCATTTGCTTCCATTTCAGGATAAACCAAGAACTGAGGAACGATGACATAACGCCATCTCTAAATAAACCACTGCAAATACCCTGTGGGTAAGCAGTGAAAACAGGAAAAGCCAACTCTGCTGGGCAAATTTGTCATACCTAGGCAGACAGCTGGTTAGCAGGGAGTAGGGTCGGCCCATTTGCTAAACGTGAGAATGCTAGACTGGTCGGGCTCAGAACCGGTCATACCAGCAGCATGACTGGACAGATTTATTTTTCTGTTCGAGTCCCTGTCCCGATCTGCAAGTCTTTGCTGCATCTGCGTCGGCTAGGCTATGTGAAAAGATCTTTGACTATGATCTCGTCCTTATAAATATATGTAGCCATATGTCTGGATAATTGGTTGGATCTATTTTCAAGTTTCCCGTAACTGAGTCCGGATTTTCCGCTACCTTTCTCGTCCTTATCTGCACGACTTTGCTGCATCTGCATGGGCTTGGCTGTATGGACGCATCTTTCAGTAAGATCACCGTCCTATAAATATAAAAAAGCATATCTGGCTGAATGTTTCAGATTTATCATCAAGATCCACGTAACAGAGTCTGAGTTCAGACGGCTTGGCTGGACGGACCACCAGTACCGCACTTGACGATGAGACGGTACTACTTGCTGGATCCAAAAATTACTCCATGCTTCCCGTCTTACAGGCCATGTTCAGATTTGCAGGGGGACTTGTGCCCACTGGACAGCCTACAAGTAGACAATAATTCCCCCATTTAATCCATATTTTCTCTGAAATATGGATGGAGAGGCAAATTTGGCAGTCTCCTGTAGCAGTCGTATCTGTTGCTGGCATATCCAACTGCAACTTCAATAAATCGGCATTCTTCTCTCCCAGATCTGCTGATGTCATAGTGGAAGGCATTGTCCTTCTGAATTTTTTGGTTTTGAATAAGGATGTATACATAATACATCCGTGCTGGTCTTATGTGCTTTTCTCCTCTTCTCTTTTCCTTTTTGCTGATTTTTGCAGAACATCCGACCAGGTGACTCGGACCACAAATTGCACACGCTGCAAGGGGAGGAAGCAGTACATTTTGTACATGTCAGGCAGGTCTTGTGCAGTCTGAGAGAAATGGGATAGCCCAAGGCGATAATATCTCATTATGTTATGTTTTTATAAACTCTTGAGAGCATGGCTCAAAGTATAAATCATTCCAATTGCGTATTGTAATGAAAAATTATGCTAAATAACTGTTTAAATGATTAAAATGATTTTAAACATTGCATGTATCGTGTTTGTGGTCATAAAGTCATCACCGGACATTGCTGGTATCACGTTTAATCATTTACTTGGTTGAAAATTTCTTCTGTGACTCACTGAAATCATTACTTTATCTTCTCTTTTCTTAATCAACTCATACGGCTTTGTTTATCAACAGACAAATTTAATAAATCACAAGCCTTAACGTCTGCTACATGAGCATACATGGATTGTTTACAGTGCAAAGTAGTTCCTAACTCATGATACTATTTTTAGAGCTGCATATCGTGTAATACAGTGCAGTATGGAGAATTGCGCTGTATGATGCTGACAATGTAAGGTAAATGGAGATAAAATGAGTATGTAATAAGGATTGATATACGAGCCAAAACAGCAAGCACAATAAGGTGCTCACAAAGAAACATACACACAATCAAAATGAGATATCGCTTCTATTTCATTTGCATAGGGATATTAAAGAATCTGTATTACACGTTAAATTATCTAGAGAACAAGAGAAATATCAGAGGTAAGTTTCAACAGGAGAACAATGAATATGAAAAAAGAGGGAAGTTCCAGCTGGGGATCAATATAAATAATGTCAGAAGGTGTTCCAACTGGGGAACAATTGATAATCAGAGGGGTGTTCCAACTGGGGAACACCAGAAATAACAGAGGGGAGTTGCAACAACAACGGATATATCAGAGGAGAGTTACAACTGGGAAACAACATAAATATCAAAGGAGTGTTCCAACTGGGGAACAATGGATAACAGCATCAGTGGGGTTTTCCAACTGGGGGACAACAATGTCTCAATGATAAATTCAAAAGAAAAGTTTGAAAACTTATTTACTCACCTTCCAACCTATCATTCCCCACACATACTATTATGACTGACATTGGGAGATATGAAGCCTGTAAACGAAAAGTTACTTTTCATTACTTTATGTGCTGGAACTATATATAATATTAATGCAAACATTAACTTAAACATCAATTTCCAAAAAATTAAATTGCAAATAAATATTATAGTACAAGACACACAGGTCATGTAGGCATTCAACATCAAATATTTCAGTAATGGGTGTGATTGTTTAGAATTTGATTTTACATACCTTTAAGTGGCAAGTATTCTCTTCATTTGGATTCTTATGTATCCACATTCCTTTGGAAGGTCATTATATTTAGACGCCCCGAAAAGTGCATACGGCAAAATCAATGTTACGTAGACATTTTTGGACGAAATGAATCTAAAGGTGTAATCCATTAAAATCCGAATTGAATGACGCGTGCTGTGGTATCACAATGAAAGCTACGCATATTGATAAACAAATTCGTAATACCCTATATTGTGACGATTCCACTCAAAGTGCTCTTTTCTTGACCAAAGTTTTGCACATGGCCACCACTGTAAAAGACCACAGAGATCGATAATTTTCGTCTGGAAGTTTCTTGATGACAGTTAAGGTGCAGAGCATTCAATAATCAAGATTGAATAAACTTTGGTTAAAGAAAATTAGTGTTAAATTTTAAAAGAACAATTTATATTTAATTTAAAATGAGCAAATGCGCACACATGACCCATGTGACTTTTACTATCGTCAAACACTACTATTTATATGCCAACACTAGTTTTCAACTATAGTACATTATTAATCTGTGTTAAACAGATGGAAACAAATGTAATGAGTCATTCAACACTCTGCTAAATAATAGCTACATCATGTCTGGACATTCCTGCAATTTTATACATTATGATTAACTCCAACCACTTCATTTCCTCACTTCCATGTCCACATGGGAATATATCACAATTTTTAAACTGCTGTATACATTTACTATTACAAACTATACCCCCAAGATTTAAATTCTTTACTTTGAACAGTGTAGGAAAGTTGCACGAAATTATGTATGCAAAGATAGCATCACACAATTCCCTGTCTTCTGTTTGTAAAGTTTCAACTTTTCCATATTTGAAATATTCCCAGGTACTTAACATTATTTAAAAACAATAGTCAATCCTATTTTAAATGTCACGTTTTTAAAAGAACCAAAATTTCAATGACCTGCAATCATATTATTGTATAAATGACTCTTAAGCAAACACCAACATTTAGAAGTTACTTTTATCACTTCCTAGAAGGTGTTAGGATTAGATTGGACAGTAGATTTACATAGTTCATTGTGTACATACGTCTACAATGGCTTTAACGGTATTCGGCATATCGGTGATGCCTCCTTTGGTGATAATCAACAGCACAAAGTAATGTGAGGCATCTCGAGTGGCGGAGGCAAATCTGAAATTACAAAGACACATAAGCAAACACAAATGCCCCTCAAAATGTTAAAGTCTGACTCCTATTTGTAAGACGCTAGAAATCAATGTCCAGTAAAATTTGCCTTAAAGATAATCTATACTAAGCAACAACCTACCTTGAAAAGCCACATTTTGGATACAACAAACCGAATTATTATAGAAATATTCATTAAGCAGCCAACTGTCACATGGGTGAAACTTTGTCTCCTTCCACGGGCTGGTTTCCAAGACAGGTTTAATGATTTCCTGGGCCCAGTTTAAATTTGTGTAATATCTGTCTTATTGCTTTGTTGGTATCAATGCTTTGTGACAGAATATTGATTGTAATATCTGTCTTATTGCTTGGTTGGTATCAATGCTTTGTGACAGAATATTGATTGTAATATCTGTCTTATTGCTTGTTTGGTATCAATGCTTTGTGACAGAATATTGATTGTAATATCTGTCTTATTGCTTGGTTGGTATCAATGCTTTGTGACAGAATATTGATTGTAATGTCTGTCTTATTGCTTGGTTGGTATCAATGCTTTGTGACAGAATATTGATTGTAATATCTGTCTTATTGCTTGGTTGGTATCAATGCTTTGTGACAGAATATTGAACAGGTATCAGGGACTACCGTATATTAATAAAATCTTGATTGTTTCCTTAGAAGAACGTTGCCTGACCTCTGAAGAAATCAGGAGGAATTCCTCAAATTTAACAAATTAGAACATTTAACTGTGGTAAAATGCAAAACTAAAATGTGATTTTTATCCTTTTTACTATCAATACCTGTGACAAAAATATTGATATTGTGTTTTGTCTTGTAAGCAAGATAACGGAAAATCTCAATCTGAGAAAATTTTAAAATTGTTATGAAACCGTGTCTTGAATTATTGTAAGATACCTCTAATCTAAGTATAACTATATAATTAAAGTCCTAAACCATCAGAAATATGAAATTTAATGGATTATTTTCATTTGCCAATTTGCACGCTATATGATGCTTACCAGAATACAATTTGTGGATTGCTTCAGAGCAATTTCTAAATCTTTAGCTTAAAGAAATTATTTAGCTAATTACGTTTGTCCAGAATAGCTCCTCTATCACATTAAGTCTAGGAATACAAGCCTTGCTACCTCTCAGATTCAGATATTCTAAAATGACTAGATTTCATCTTTAGTGGTTATGTGCCATATAGACAAAGGGAAGAAACTCTTACCCATTACCTGCCATTCATCCCCACTAGGTGGCGCTAGTTAAATTGAGTGATACATCAACATCTTTTTAAGTGCAGTTTCGGAGAAATTACGTATAATGTGATTGTGAAAATATTCTTAGATAAGCTTTTTATTAAAAAATTTTCCTTCTTCGTCGAATACGTTCCCGATCACACTATCATAAGGATAATAGATAAGTGGTAAAGGAAATTCAAAAGCACCCACCCTCTACCCATAGGCCTCCTCCAAGGAAAAAATGTCTAAATTTCCTACAAGGATAAACTATCCTAATACGATAGTACCACAACTGATGGTCACATGACTCGTAACCACAACCCTCCAATAACAATTAAGAATGACTTTCCGTTAATGAGCAATCTCAACAGTGGGAAAATCTAGCAAATAGGCTAAATCTGTCACGTGAGGAGTTGCACTTTCCTCAAAAGGGTATAATTGTTGCCCGGGCCATAGACGGTGGATCACCAGATGGAGCCACCAGATTGAACTTATGTCTGATATTACATCTCGGATATAAAAACTTAAGGTTGACTGTGCAAGCCAGACAATGACTTCTGTTACATCTAGAAACCTTGTGATTGAATACAATACTCACCCAGACTGCTTTAATCTCACAAGCTGACATTCTTGCGAGGCGTATCTGGTGCTAAGATAATTCAGAATATGCAAAGCGGATTGAACCCACGATGCCAGGGCTTGAGGTGTTACATATTTTCCTGTCTTAACGGGCAGAAAATGACTTCAGGACACGTCGGTAATCTTTATATTTCAAATCTTGAGAACATGAACTGTTTTGCTTAGCTGCCTCTCTCGACATTTCGTCAGGAGAAAGCTTAGATAACCAGCGTTTGACAGGCGGTAACCGGTCCTTAGCAATGAGACCCGCTTGTTCATCAATGAAACGGAACCATTTGATATTAACTGGATACAGTTTGGATACATTGAAAGGACAGGCAACTCGTCCGCCCTGCACACTGTGGCTAGCGCCATCAGAAAGCACTCTTGTATGGGTTTGAACTTGTGAGTTGAGACAAGTTAAAACAAATGAAATGTTCATTTTGGAACTGGAGTGAGTGATTTAGACTTATTCAGGTCCAATTTGGCCAACAAATCTGATGAAACCTTGTTCTATCTGAGTGGTGACACCAGAACAGCTGTAAAATTCTGTTCCCTAATTTTCTATATGCCTCTTGGAATCAGAACAGGTGAAGGGAAGATTTAGCCAAACCTCTTATCACAACTAACTGCCGGAGCATCCAATGCACAATTTGTTGCATCCGGGACAGGAGAGTTGAAAGTGGCATATTATGATTCCTCCTTGTCTCAAATTGATCATTCATTGAATGTTCCTAAGATGAGCAAATGGAGTAACTACAAAATTCATTCATCCAACAATTTTGTTTTAGTAATGAAAGGATATATAGATAAGGCTTCGTGTTTGTAAACAATATACAAATTGCCATCTTGTTTTCAACCTGCCATTTTAAATTCATGACAATTATATAATCTGGCTTTAAACAGACATGAAATATGGCATTGTTTTGTAATAGAAACCAAGGCAACAAAGTGACATCAAATGAGATTGTAAACGTACTTGGCTATATGATTGATTACAGGTGATAAATTGGTGGGTTTATGTAGCCGCACTCGTCTGAGACATTTGTCATATGCCTCCAACATTCCTTGAATTCCTTGGCAGTATGGGTTGTTAGGACTAAAATTCTGAAAGTATAATGGTTACATATGAAATACAGATGATGTAGTATTGAATCTTCTCGATGCAAATTTTATTTAATTATCAATATATTTCAGCAAAATTAATGGTAACTGTTTATTGAAGCCCGTTAAAATTAACTATCTGATAAGGTGAATATTCAAGTTCTATATCTGAGAATTATGTTGATAAATGTTTTAATTGAAGATGATTATATGAAACCATGCTGCATGTATAACATTTATATGGTTAATTTCCTCTTAAATTCTTTCTACACACTTGTATTAGATTGTGTAAAAGATAAAGGGCAACCAAGAAGGAACAAAAGAAAGAAAATCGCTACATGTTTTTATGTCAATACTAACGCCACCCAGCCATAGGAAAAAGTATTGTGCTTATCGTTAAATTACATAAAACCAAATCCTTTCATGCTACATCGAGTGCATGCCCATTATCATATAGATTAAATAAGGTTTTCTGGAAACAGGTAAATGTCAGCACTGAGCATACGAGGAAAGCATATGAATTATTATTCCAAAAGTAGCATTTACCTGAAACAAGAGACTATATTTGTGGTTACATTTAAATTGTATTAACAAGCTGCTCTTGATTGTGCACATTGGTTCCTAATTTGTTAAAGATCTAATTTGCCTACATTTGTTTAATACTTTTTATGCACAGTCCATGTTTCCTTTACTCTTTTCAATAAGCCTGTCAGATAATGGCGGGAACTGATGATAATCAAATTGTAAGGTTAATGATATAATTATGTGTATTGAATTTTATTTTAATCCATGCAGCCTTTCTAAAATCGATGTGCACGATTTTAAAATTGGTGTTGCAGTCGTAATGTTTAAGTCTAAAAGGAGCCATAACTGTGTCGAGTACAGCCGAAAGATAGTGGCAATGAAACCAGACTTGAATGTTTAAAATCTGTTTAGATAATGTTATTTCAATGTATGAAGTCTTTCTCCAGAAGAGAAATATAAACCAGTAGGTACAGGTTAAGGTATGGAGAGAAAGACAAAGGCACAAGACTGAGGGAACAATTCATGTTCATCATTAGAAAATGGTAGGGAGTCTAAGACCCAGACGGACCATGTCCCCAAGGACACATAACAAAAAACTACATAAATAATACATACACATGGGAATTCATGAGAGACAGTTCCATCAGGAAGCATTGCACCAAATCCAAGTACAGGGAATAGCTTTTCTCTGTCAAAATACGATTTTCTAGGATGAGCATGTAGTAGAAATGTGTGCATACATCACTTACACCTTCATACAGTTATTTTTACAGTAATGGATCTTCAAAAAAATCAATTCTTGGAAAGATAAACATGCTCCTTTGATAATCCTTACCCGGTCATGAAACATTAGGTGTGCGTCCGTTACTATGCAAATCCATCCCTCACAAATAAAACAGATGCCACTACATTTTTAGCGTGGTTTTCAACATTGGTGGTAAGAGATCATCTGCGGCCTTGAAAGGCCATGGAAGATATCATTAGTCTACCCTTGGATGAAGAGATTAGAACCCAAATCATAATCATCAAGTGCTAATAGGGCAAGGTTAACTACAGTTACGCAATTGGTGGGATCGGGGCGTCGCAAGTTTGCGCTGGACAAAACGATGCCCCTGGCAAGCATAGCATTTATCGTCACAGCAGACTACGCAAATTGATGGAACACACCCCACCCCAGCAGTCTTCTTGTACATGACCGCCCCTTCGGACAGGCCTGCTTAAGATGGCGTGCCAGCATTGTGATCGTGTATATCTTATTAAAGAAACAATTTACTCTGGAAATTAGTTTAATCTTCAAATATTTTACCTGACAATGTATTAAGAAACTAGGCAAGAGGAGGACGATACATTACCTTCGCAAGAGTTGGCCAGGATTTCAGCCTCCTAACTTACATGATGGACAGTATGGACTTGGGCAAGCATTTGTACAAACCTGTCGAGTGGCATTTTTAATAATCTGGTAACAGCAAAATCTAGTATTAAAAATTTGAGCAACGGAAAAATAACTATGTAATCAATGTTTACATAAAAAATATCAAAGAAATTGCCACTAGGGTGAAACTAAATCTACAGCAAAATTTTCTAAAATCTTCATTGCATGATAGATTTATGACCATTGTATGTTTCAAATATTCCATACATACTAATAATACTGCAAAATAATCACTTCAACAATTCGATTATATAGCCCTAGACTATCGGATATAATTTGATAACATTTTTATAACAGTGCAATTTTAGTTTGGGGTACTAAATTTTGTAGATTTCGAGACTGAGGATGCAATAAATTCAAGTGCCAAATCTTTGTCATAATGCAATTTTTCTGTTGTGGAATAGCCACAAATTTAAGAACAAACACAATCTCATTTTCAAAAACAAAATCATTAACAATTGTATCCATAAAATTAAACTAATTCATAGTACAACAACTTACTTGTCATAGTCCTGGATTATCTCGCCTATAGCCCGTATTACTTTAGTATACTGACTAGTCTGGTGAGGATGGTTGTAATGTAGTGATGTCGGAAGATATGGGTCACCATTAGAATCCGTGAAATCAATGGCTACTGCAAATTTAATTTCAGTGCTGCCAGAAAATTTAAAAGTTTTTTTTAATAAAGATATACACATTAATATAATGATGGGGTTATGATAATTTTCTTGATGTGCTTATGATTATCTTTTGTAAGTTGTTCCAGCATGATTATACACTATCGATGTTTCTCTTATTTAAACCACCAAAACATCCAGCTCGTCCACAATTTACCCTAAAATGGCCTAATTTACCCAACATCTATTGATCAACAAATTTATAATACACGATTAATGATATGATCAATATATCCAGACAATTAACATTGCATTGCAATACAACCACACATTTTAAAGATGCGATGCGATATATTTATATATTTTAATGATGTGATACAATATACCCATATAAGCATAAATTTAAAGATGAAGTAATGGAATATGTCCATATTTTGTTTTTAAAATGCGATGCAAATATCCATGTAATTTAATAATCATTTGTGGGACAGTCCCCTGAGCTTCATGTTTTTCTTAATGCAATATATCGACTAAACCATATATACAGTCCATTAAAAAGACTTCATTCTGTATTATGTAACCATTATCAAAACTCACCCGCCCTTTATATAGTCAAGAAAACTTGGCTGGATTTCAATTTTACAGCTTTGTATAATGCACTGAAAACAAAAGATGCCAAATGTATTCTCCCATAATGTGGTGGACATTCTCATAAAAGATGCACATTGTATTTAAACATGCAAAGTCTAATGAGATAATATGGCAAACACTCCAAATATGAATGTAACTTTATGTTACAGTATGTACTATGTATCTGAACGATTGGTATTTTCTGAGTTGTAATGACTAAGCCAACAACTCGGATGATATTTAAGAGATTGGTATTTGCAGACTTCCAACATTTCATGACAGTAAGAGATTGGCAACAATGATTAAACTGATGACATTGACTTCGTAGTTAAAAAAAATTCTACATTTATCCTTTTAATTCTGTATACTATTTATACTGATTATTCATTTGAAAATGGCAGATTGTATTTTAAACTCAGCTTAAACTTTTGCAAAATATTTTCTTGATCTATTGTGGGAGGTAAAATATATATATATATATATATATATATATATATATATATATATATATATATATATATATATATACACATACACACACACATATGGCAAACCTGATATTTAACAATTAGAGCAGATATTATATATCAAAATGGTTTAAATTCCAGTTTGTACGTTTAATAATTCTATCGGATGTATACAAAATGCACACATCCAATGTTGTGAGCTTCACCGAATATTATGGTCGCTACATAAGTATCGATTATGCTAGATCTATTTACTTTCTCAAGATATGTAGATTTCTTCTAGGAATAGTAGCAAGAATGTCAAATTTTCAAACCAATCCAGTATTTGATGTATTTTTGTTAGAGTCGATTAGTGGATAATGGTCAGTCTGAAGCGTGCGTGCGCGCGCGCCCACACACACACACACAATCTGGACAGTGTTTGCAAGACAAATTAGATGCTAAATGCACTGATGGGTCATAAATTTTGATTGAAATTCTGAGTTTGGAAGCGATCAATATCAAGAATATACTATTGGAAAAAACGAACAAGAACGTCAGGAACAAACAAAACCAATCGCAAAATTCAAAATAGTCTTTTCTTATCGTTTATAAAATGGATGTTGTGAATTCAAAGTTCTGCCATATATATAGTTTGTGATCTCGTGGACAATAAAATTTGCAGCAATCTCTCCATAAGTAAACGATAACTAAAAGCACATAGACAGGAGTTAAAGAATAGTCATGGAAATTTGTAGAAGTCAGAGTATACCCTCTTGTGAGCATCCATCTTTTCAATAAAAATAGAAGAAAAAAATACAGTTTAAAGATCTTATATATATGCACTCACATTTGTCTTTCTGTGTGTCCCGGCTGGCAAAAAAGAAGTCGCGAGTTCAAAACTAGCCACGGCATCCCAATTTTTAAACAACTTTTAAAAAATATTTTTGAATTTTATTTTCAAATTTTTTTTAAAACTCTCTCATACCATGTTTTAAAAAAAAATTTTACTTTTTTCATTCACGTCCCAGGACGGCCAATTAAGCCAGTGCTGTAAGAATTTCCTCAGTAAAAATATTTCAGTATGGTGAATGTAATTGACATACCTCTCCAGAGTTCTTGTAGCCTTTCTTTGTACTTTTCTTATCTGGATTAATGATCTGAGAAAATAAAATTAAAATCTTCTATTTGTGAACGAAGGTATTCTTCCAGAAGGGTTTTAGTACAATCATGCATCTAAATTCTCGCACTGAAGGTCTTAGTCACCAACAACCACAACTTGAAAACCATTCACAGTGTACCAAATGTAGTGCTAATGGAGAAGTATGCGTAAGAGTTTATTAAATAAAAATGCACAAGTTAGTATCATTGCTTTGTTATGAAGTAAAAGGTATTTTGAAATATTAGATTGAGTAGTAAGATCTCTCACATGGATTATATTGCGATATATAGTCATAATAGACTCTTGAAGATGTATATATGGAGAGAACTGAGAAATCAGATTTCATTCCTAATTTTGGAGTCATTCTTTGTTCTTGTGTTCTTGTTGTAACATCAAATCTGCAGACATAATTTATGTTGTATTCATATATTATCTGAGAGAAGCAAAACATTTGTTTGTACTGTTCAGTAGTAACCAATTTTTCTTAGTCAAATGTTTTTTTTTTCAAAAATACTTAATCATAATACCTTAGGAGAACTACCACTACTTCGCAAATCAACCATCCCAGATACTTCTTTTAGCTAAAGGGAGCTAAAACTTGTCTGCCGACCTATGTGCCAGTCGGACAGAGTGATCTCCCCATACCTATAAGACTTGGCGGCAGTGAGTAAAGATGTTCCAGTTACTACTGGAACTGAAGGCACGCTTCCTATGGATGTAACTGCCAGGAGGTTGGGAGGGTGTATTGTATTATGGTTGGGTAAAAATTTTTGAAGCATATTTTACTAAGAAAAATTGGTTTCTTCTTCGCATATATTACCCAATCATAATACCTTAGAAGAACAGGTAATAGGTGGAGAGAGGTACCTCCCCTTACCCCGGAATAAAATCTAGTCCCTAAGGTAAGAGACAGTTTCTAGGTAACCCAACTGGAGAAGACTCCATCTGTCGAGGCACGGTATCAAAAGGGAAAAAAATCCCCCCCCCCCCGCAATCCAGCTGAAGTCATGAAGCCTCGTCTTTAAGCTGTCGATCGACCTGGAAGTATGACCTTTTGAGCTGCGGAGATAGGTCCTACCAG
The DNA here is from genome assembly GCA_016617855.1 of Megalonaias nervosa. Taxonomy (NCBI): domain Eukaryota; kingdom Metazoa; phylum Mollusca; class Bivalvia; order Unionida; family Unionidae; genus Megalonaias; species Megalonaias nervosa. Next base: position 43,490 of record JAECUM010011519.1, on the reverse strand, counting down.
ATCGAATTGGGCCCTTTGGGATGAGATCTTGGAGATCAAAGCTAAAGAATGTGGACTGATCTCCATCCCACAGCCTGAATGATGTCGGTTAGAGAACAGTTTCATTCAAATGTTAGGCTGGTGGCAACTACCCAACATCATGAGCCAAGATACGTAGAAAGTTCATTTGAGACGGGGTTATTTCCCTGCACGCTGAGTGAATAACCCACTTGATCCAGAATGAGATAAGTCTGAGTTGATATCGTCTTGTCCTGACTTAATAGGTAGAAAAAGGCACGATCTACCTCGACTCACCGGCTCTGTTCGAAAAAGGTGCCACGTCAAAGATCTGACTGGTTTTGTAAGTGGCCTTCAGTTGATGTGCCCAGGAGAGGCAGGTTTCATGACAAGTCTGGTTACGTGTGGAAGGGAGACGGTTCTTGGTGATGAACGAGGAAGCCGTCATGAGTAAGATTGACCCATCTTGTCGGAACTGCAGAAAATTGGGGTCTGTGGAGGGAATATATTTCACTAAGTCTTCCTGCCATCGCTAAAGCCAAGAGGAAGAAGGTTTTGTTGGAAAAGTGCGCTAGAGATACCCGTGCAATTGGTTTAAAGGGGATCTTGCTCAGCCAGGTTAATGCCCAAGATGTGTCCTACTTGGTTAACGGTTAGGCCGTGTATAGATCGGATAAGTCGTCCTTTTCTCCGATATTTTCGCACTCATGATGACGAAAGGTGTCAGCTAAAGTGGAGCGATAGCCTTTGGTCGTACTTGGAGCTAATAGTCTTTCTTCAAAGAGCCAGAGGAAGAAATTAGTTATCTGCGCAATTGACGCCTTCAATTGTAAAATATGTTAGGTTGCCCACCACTGGGAGAAAATGTGCCGTTTATATGCATACGCTTTTAGAGTTGAGGCCGTCGCTCCTGAGTGATTCTCTCCACGACTGGTTGCAAGAATTGTTTAAGTCTGAGGACCTGTTTGATATGATCCAGATGTGCAGGTTCAGGAGCTCCGGGTAGGGATAAACAACTGCCGTCATGGTTGTTTGAGTAGATGAGGGAAGACCCGAATATTCCGCGGAGTTTCCGATGCACAATTGATGAGGTCGTTGATGAACGACTTCTCCCATCAGAGTGGTGCAATGAGGATGAGACGACAGGCTGATGGCCGATTCCTTTGCTTTCTGCATCACTCTCGGAATCGGCAGTGTTGGCGGGTAGGCGAATGCGTTCAGGTTGTTCCAATCCAAGGATAGGGTGTCGACTGCCCATGCTTTTGGATCCGGAACAGGAGAGAAAGGTTGGGAGTGTGGTATTCCACCTTGTCACAGATAGGTCCATCAATGGTCCCTTGGGTACAGATCTGGGTGAAAACCAAGGGATGAAGAGACCATTCTGTCTGAATTAGTTGATTGTCTCGTGACGAGTCTGCTAGAATGTTGAGGCATTCCTGTATATGACAAACATGGATGTGGATTTGTTGTTGACCACACCAGTTAAAAAGTCCAACACTATGACACAAAGGTCTGAGGACTTGGTTCCTCCCTGTTGTTTGAAACAAGTCACTACTGTAGAGTTATCGGACAGAATCAGGACTTCCTTGCCAGAGATGTGCTCCTGCAGCCAGTGAAAGGATTTCACAATGGCCATCATTTCCAGAAGATTGATGTGCAGATGTCGTTCGTGGGGAGACCATACACCTCTGGCTTCCCAAAATGATAGGAGGTGGGCTCCCCAGCCCTCTGTGCTGATGTCGGTACAAATTGTAATCTCAGGCGGTGGTGAGTGCAGAGGCATACCCGCCGTGAGCCAAGAAAGGTTGCTCCAAGGCTGCAGATGGTGCCTCAGTTGTGAGAAGATGGTTATAGGCTGTTCCAGTGGGCAAACTTGGGTTTCCATTTAGACAGAAGAAGCATTTGTTATGGGCACATATAAAGGCAACCTAGGACGAGGAGTTCCGCTGCCGCATTGAGTAAACCCAGGAGGCGAAGGAATTTCCGTGCTGATAGGGTTCTCCTCAAGAGTAAAGAAACCACCATGTTGCGGGTATTCAATGTCCGATCCTGAGGGAGATGAACCATGTTTTCTTGTGTATTGAACTCCATACCAAGATGAACAAAATGTTGGGAGGGTACTAGGTCGGATTTGTTGTAGTTGACGAGAAAGTCCAGATTGGTAAGTGATGTGACAAGGGTTATCGTGTCGTGATGTAAAATAGAACTCAACTGGTGCTTTTGTAAAATGTCATCCATGTAACGATGTTGCCACCGTAGAAATGGTCTGGACATGGGCCACAACTTATTTCACGAGATGAGTGAAGACCCAGGTGCTGATATTGAGACCGAATGATAGAGCCCTGAATTGGTATACCACGTGAACTTCTGGAAGCCTGGTGAATAGGGACATGGAGGTAGGCATCTTTTAAGTCCACACCCATGGCAAAGTCTCCCATTTGGATGGCATTTAGAATGCGCCATGGTGTTTCCATTGAGAAAAAAGGAGCGTGAATCAAGCGATTGATGGCGCTGAGGTCTATGACGGGGCGCAGAGTGCCGTTTGCCTTTGGAACCAAGAAAAGTCTGGAAGAGAATCCCAGAAACAGTGATTCGAACAAGATCTACTTCCCTTTTCTGAAAAAGATTGTCTATTTCCTGCTTTAATATATTTGCTTTGAGTGGATCCGATGGAACGCTGGTCAATGTCAGAACTCTGGACAGTGGTGGAGGAGTGTGAAACGTGATGAAGAGTCCCTCGTGAACCCCTTGCCGAGTCCAGGTATCGTTGTGGAAAATTTTGTCCCCTTCCGCAGACAAGAAACGAAGTATTTCTCCTACTGGGTAGTCTGGAAAGGGCGGATTGGAGACGGCGTCATTTGTTAGGGGGAGGAGGCTGTCAAGGAGAGAAACGCTGAGTCGAACGAAAGGCTCCCCTCTGTTTTATTAGCTTTGGTTGGTGATGTCTGTGGCTTAAGTTGTGTTGATCTCCGGTTGGCATGTTTTCCAGAAGTTTGTGTCCTACGGGTGGCTCTTGGATTGCTTTCCTGATTTCCCATTGTATCCCTGTAACTAGGCTGTGGTGGCGGGTTAGGGAAATTTGTTTCTTTGGTGGCCTGTTTATGAAACTCTTCAATCTGGCCATTAAACAAAAGGTTGGATGATAAAGGTTGTGTGCACAGTCTGGCTTTATGGTGTTCCTTTAGGAAGGTAAAGGTTGTGAGTACAGAGTCCAGTTCAGCCAACTGTAGATTAGTAGCGGCGGTAATGGCATTGGCCAAGGTGTGTTGTGCTGCCCTATTTAAAACACAGGCCACACGTGATACCTGCTCCTATGCATGTCCTACAGAAGTCGAAGTGGGAGGTGAAAGGCTATGTTCCACTTGTTGGAAAATTTAAATGGAAACGAAGCCCAGTAGAGAGCTCACGGCGATGACATTGTGCACTAACCGAGTATGGTCGAAGACAACTCAGTCCTTACATATATAGTGCGGTTTGGACATCCACAAAGCGGTGATAACCCGGTCTATTGCTGGGGTTTCCAAGTAAAAGGTTGGCGTGTGACAAACGGTAGAAACGCTGACGGAAGTGAAATGGAAGGCGTTTTTGTGTAAAGAAAAGTCGTTAATGCTGGGATCCAGCAAGATTCAAAATGTCTATAACTCACCCTGACTGCGGTAGTAACTTAAAGGCAGGCTCCTTCTTTGTCATAAGATCAACAGAAGCTGGGACTCTAGTCCAGTTTGGAGTTGGTGTTGGGAGGGGAGGTGGACAAAACTCTAAAGGTTAAAAGGCGGAATACTTCAATGGAGTCCCGGAAGGCTGAATCTTCACGTGACATCACCAGTCCAGAATCAACGACATTGCTTGAGAACAAGCATCATCGTCCTTATGTGTATGAGGTGAGTCTGAAGAGTGACGAGATCTACCGCCCATGAAACTCGTACGTCCCAAAATTAGAAACCGTGACCTCCAGATAGTCGCAGAGAAGAGAGGCTCTTCCCATGGTGGGGTATCGGGAGACTGATGAGGCGATGTCTGTAGAAATCTGAGGAGCTTAATGAGGCATCGTGCCAGAAGGGAGTCCTGAGGACGAATGTGTGTTGGAGCGGTCACTGGGTATGTTGACATAGATCTATTTCGACTTACTGTGACAAGGGATGTTGTGTGATTTAGCCCTAAAAAGATTTTGTTTCTGCTCCTGAACACTCGAACATGGCCTAGGCCGATGAGAACGGAAATGGGCAGTGTGTGTGGGAGGAATATTGTCATACTCATAATGTTGGGACATATTACGGGATGCTTGATCCACATATCCTGTCTGTTTATCTGTAGATTGAGAGGGAATTGACGGCTGTGCGTAAAGCTCTTTCCCTCGTTGTTCAGCAAGAGAGAATAGAGTCAAGTCCGATAGGAATAGTTACTAACATTGGGTCTGGAGAAGGTGACTTAGGTGCCAGGGCAGTTTCTTGCTGATTTGCGGCGCTTCGTGGCTGAAGGTAGAGAGATTGAGTTGTCCCACTTATCCCCCAAAAAATCTAGTATGGATGAAAGGTCAGCTTGCAGACCGATGCCGGCATCATCCTTTGAAGACCGTCTCTGTGCTTTGCCCATAGTTTAAACGTGTATGTATAATGAGCAGAAAAAAATAAACATAAGGGGCCTAGCCCTGCCACCTTGTAGGCACTATAGGTGCCAGCTAAAGCTTAGCGTTAGCCCAGTAAGTGATAACAGGCAATCTAATGTCAACGAACCGTATATAGAGTTTAACGCTAAATATATACAACGACATGCTTGCACCTGTCTTGTTTGAATATCGATCCGGCGCAGAGCTGACCAAAAGAAGGTTACCTAGAAAAATATGTGAGAGCAGACGAATTTAAGGCAGTACTATCTGTCGGAGAAGTCAAGGACGTCGTAGACAGGTATAATCGTTGAAGTGTGATGTCGGGACGCTATGACTGTCTCTTAAATATAGCAGACAAAGCAATAAGGGTTATATATAACTAATTACGATATACAGATAAATTACCTGTAGGAAAGCTCAGAGACGGCCTATACAAGTACACAGTTAGCTCATGTAATCATGGAGCCAAAGCGCTAAAACTGCAGCGTTCAGGAAAGCCCGTCTGTATGTACTAGAAGTAGGACTATACAGACAAACCAGGGTTCTGTAAAGTATAAGAAACTTGAAATCATCATCGTCGTCATCTCCTTGATAATGGGTTTACCTATATATACACAACAAGTATGAACAAATGTCGGCGAAGGTAACAGAAATGTTGGAAGTAGAGATGGTGTATACTTTCCTCGAAGTGAAAGAACTCTTCGAACTAAAACAGGTATACTTCCAAGATGAAAATGGATGGCGAGATCTCGTGAAAAGAGCTGTGTTGCATGAGCGGAAGTAATAACTGAAATATCTATACTCATTGCTGCCAAGTCTTATAGGTAAGGGGTGAGTACTCTGCCCGAGCGCCACATAGGTCGGTAGACAACTTTTAGCTCCCTTTAGCTAAAAGTAGTATCTGGGAGGGCTGGATTTGCGAAGTAGTGGTAGTTCTAGGGTATTATGATTGTGATGTCACTCATGATGGTTATAACGTCCGAGATGTCGGAATGTTCTTCAGTCATATCACTACACTCTTTATAAAGGTTTATTTAATAAAGTCCGTCCTTTTTTTGTCTTACTGTAAATAGTGTTTATATCTGTGCACATTTCAAAGGAGATTACGAAGAGCTTGCTTAATTATTTATATATTTTGAGTGTTCTTAGCCAGATCCTCTATGTAAGGAATAAGTAATGAAAGAAGTAATTACTTACCTCATATCTTTCATTTCCACCTGTCTGCTTAGAAAGGTCTGTTAAATTAGTCAGGAATTCTCCAATAAGAGCAAAACTGGAATATATAAAATATCAATTTACCACAAAACTTGACAAGTGGCAATGTAGCAAATTTCTAATGTCCCACTATTCATTCACCATCATATTGCACAAAAAAATATTAAGTAGTAGAAGAAGAGAACAAGAAGAAAATATAAGACATTAACAACCAAAACAATCATAATCATCATCGTCGTTGTCTCCTTTATGATGGATTTACCTATGAAGCAAGGATCAGCAGGACTTTGTTATATTGGTCAAGATACAACTCTTTATTGTTCGCATATTACAATAAAATTAATAATCACATAGCTTCTCTTTAATAAGTTTTGAAAAATCTGCAGCAACCACTGTAAACGTTCTGATCAATGATTACATAGCTTGCCTCTAATACACTTTAAGTAGTCAGCAACAACGTTTGTAGCATTGTAGTCAGTGATTATATAGTTTGCCATTAAGCGTTAAGTAGTCTTAAGAGCCATTGTAATAAATGCTTACGTAGCTTGCCTCTAACACACTTCAAGTAGTGTACAGCAGTCATTGTAAACATGAAATGAACAATTACACAGTTTGCCTCTAATACACTTCGACTAGTCTACAGCAGCCATTGTAATATTGTAGTGAGTGATTACATAGCTTGCCTCTAACATGCTTTAAGTAGTCTGCAACAACCATTGTAAAACATTGTAATCAACGATCATATAGCTTGTCTCTAATAAGCTCTAAGCAGTTTGCAACAACCATTGTAAACATTGTAATCAACGATCATATAGCTTGTCTCTAATAAGCTCTAAGCAGTTTGCAGCAGCCATTGTAAACATTGTAATCAACGATCATATAGCTTGTCTCTAATAAGCTCTAAGCAGTTTGCAGCAACCATTGTAAACATTCAGAATAGTCTGAAATTATTTTCTGCATAAACATAATCGTAAAATGTTGACCCCTTTTCTAGCTATGGTTCTGTTTGGGGGATAATTAAGTTTTTAATTATTTTTATCTTTACATTTTTAGACCATTAGAACTTGACTTTAGGCAAGGTGCGGTAGATCAGTGGTTAGCGAACCGGTCTCGTGACCAAAAGGGTGCTCAAATCCTACCATCCAACCTCTGGGTCAGCTACCGTGGTGTGTCTTTGGGCAAGGTACTGGACTCCCAATTGTTTTAGTTTCATCGTAGATGTGCATTTAATTTTGTCCAGTAATAGTATACAATGGAAATAATTATATAATACAAAGTATTTTATTTTCTTTTGAAACATTGTCACACATTTGATAGATCTTTCACTTAGCCTTTTATTCGTCATGATGCAGTCAGTAATGTGTTAAAATTTGATGGATCATGCAATGTGTAACGTTTACGCAATGATATAACACTTGTCTCCTCATTATTAGCATGCAGCTGCATTGTCATGAAAGTAACGTGATTTAAATTGATGTAAGGTTTCGATCGCGTGGGAACAATTTTATATTATTAAATTCCGGTTTCACTTGAGGCCTGATGTAAAAAAAATTATATTTTAAATAAGAGCTAAACATCGCATTTTTCACTTTCAAACACACTTTGTAACTAAATAAATGAACTTTTAATTCTTTTTAAAATGCGTTGATTAATGTAAAGTAATTTTTGTCAACAAACATTTCTTCAGCCAAAAGCACATGCTGATTAGAAATTCAATGACGTCACGCCAGGTGGATGATACTATTAGCGATTCTAAAGCTACAACAGAAATAGTAAAGTTTCACACATGTATGTAATCCATCTGAAATCGAGTGTCAAAACCAGCTGATTGTTTACAAAAAGTACCAATCCAAACAGAATAAGCAGTGTTCACTCTATAATGTGTATGTATTTCTTCCGTACCTGCGAATGTGTGCATGAGGCTTGTATATGTTGTACATGTCTGACGGTAATGATATCATGACCGATTCCCAAATATTCCTGTCGGACATTTGTAAATCATTCATAAATCTTATTCTTCTCATTTATTTAACATAACTGTAAAATCCACCACCAGAGTTGATTAAGGTCTACACTACCACCCCTGAGTAATCAATATATACCTCTTTACATACTATGAAGCATCAAAAAGAATCTTCACTTAACCCTGTCGATATTGCTATCTTAACCCTGTTGGTATTGCTATAATAATGCATATTGTTGCAGCTTTGTTTTGAACAGACAATGTTGAAGACAATAATCGAAAGTAAAGATGAATGAGGCAAAGAAACCCATTCAAGTTTTGCTAATTTTGTAAAATCATGTCTAGCACCAAGCAGAATCTTCACTTTACATTGTTGGCTTTGCTATTATAAACAAGAATCTATCAAAGAGGCTAATGCTGGGCAAACGAAAATCCAGGAATCTAATACAAGACCATTTCTTCCTTTCAACTGCCACCTTTATCACATTGTAGAGAAATGCTTTCCATACAGTATGCTCTCAGATTAAGATCAAACCATCTGAACTCTGCTTTTCGGCTGTATTTCAACCGAAATACAAATACCGAAATACAAAAAATACGAAAATAATATCAAATGCCATACCTTTCTTTGGTATTAGAATATCAACCAGTCTTGACAGTATAGAATTGATCTTTCTAAAATTCAGAAAACATCCATCTCCGAAACAAGTCCCTGGCTATTTAAGCAACCATAAGTACCTTTTACGTTATACGATGGAAAAAATCTGAGACAAACCCTTCCATCCTCCATAACTCATACCATGAACTCCTCACTGGATTTAATTAACTACACAAGAATTTACACTGATGGATCAAAGGAAGAAGAAAAGGCTGCTGCAGCCTTCATTAGTGGAAAACACACAACAAAAGTTTGCTTACCAAATGGTACATCGATTTTTTTTTTCAACCGAAATCAGAGCAATAGACCTTGCTTTTGCAATATATCGAAAAAAATGTATTTTAAACTGCAATATTTTCTCCGACTCACTATCATTACTTCAGTCACAGCACAATATAAAATTAGAAAACCCATTACTAGCCAATATTCACATCGAAAATACTGAGCTGTGTACCACTCGCAATATAGTATACCGTTGGTTACCCAGCCATATCGTTATTAAAGGTAATGAAAAGCAGATCGTGCTGATAAAATGGTCTTATCCCTCGAACCATCTGATTTTAAAATACCATACACTGATTTTAAACCTGGTATCAAAATGTCTTTTACGTGTGGAGTAGCAGGCATCATGCGATCAAGCCAACCGTAGGAGAAAGGGCTCCTTCCTACAGAACCATCCATAGGGACGAGGTAGTCATTGCAATAATTAGAACTGGTCATACTTATATAACTCACTCCAACATGCCAAAAGGCAAAGACCCACCAGAATGCATTTCTTGCTGTAAACCATTCACTGTTAAGCATTTTATGATAGATTCTTTCAATCTAAAACCTTCGCGCGATCAGTACTACAATGCACAAGACATGAATGAACTTTTAGATTCAATAAACGTCTCTTGCATTTTCAAATTCCGGAAAGAAGTAAACATTTATTCTGAGATATAACTTTATGCTGTCATCTTGAGTATTTTTATGTAATGTATATACCGTCATTGTACTCAATACCTTTTCATACAAATCTTCATTGACACACCATTTACATTCACTGTTGATCGGGAAGCTTTATATATTACCCTCGCCATCTCATACATTTGCTTCTAACTGTTTGATTTTATTATCGCTGGTCGATAAGAAACCTTTCATCAACTGTTATTAATGCTACGTATAACCTTTTCTGTGGCGCTAAATAGCCTAACTGCTGGTGCGCCGTAAAACTAAAATCAATCAATCAATCCTTTTCAACTGCTCAGTGTGCTAAATATCTATGATATTCTTGAGCAGTAAGAGTTTCGTATCACCAGAAACAAATACTATGGTAAACCGATGTACCGGTGATATGGCACACCTCTACTGGATGTACCTGGACTCTGGTCACTATTATTACTTACGGTTCATTACCCTTGAATGTAGTACCATTCCATTTTAGAGCATTTTTCCTTGACCATTTTTGTGGTGATACAATAATTAGATTGGCATTGTGTGGTTGCCTGTGTGTATTTTGGCGACAGTGGATAGTGAACAATGAATGAAGCATTCATGCTGATCCGCAGGTGAAAACTGACCCAGTGCACGATGCTTTGTTCACAAGGTAGTCTCTCAAAACAATGCCGGATAACCTATGACAAGAACTCAGTATGGGTTTATCTCTGAAGGTACTTTAGATTAACGTATAATTTATTGGGATCTGGACACTGGAACGTTCAGTGCTGAGAAAGAAATGAATAAACTATATAGGAGAAATAACTTATCCGAGTCCCGTCAATTGGTAGGCAAGGAGGGTCATAACTCTAAGCAGATTTCGGAAATAACATTGGACTCCGAGTCCCAAACAGGTATTTTCTTTTGTGCATCATACACTGAACACACATAGTAACTTATATGAAATTATTGGAATTTACTAAAAGCAAAGCCATAAAATTTTAGCGTGTGTTTTAAGGCGAGTAAAGGAACAACGGCTAAATGCGCATTCAACTCGTACATATGTAGAAAGCACAACATTCTGAACCTTTTGTAAGATATTTTTCGAATTTTAACTGATGCGCCTTGCCTGCAATTGAGCTTTGTATTCAGTGGGTCAGGTCTGTAATCCAAACTTTAAAGATGTATTGATAACATAGCGGAAGTAGCAGATGTAGTTAATGACGTCATTCCTAAGGCTCAACAACATGTTACTCTGCAAAAGTACGTCAATTATTTGACTAAAATTGGCAAACCATATATAAATGTCAAAACTTTTCCATCACCAGATATATAATTTTAATAGATCTGATCGTCAGTTTAAGAGGTATAAACTTTGGGACTGTTCCTTTGGCAATTATTAGAACCAACCAAGAGAGTTATATGCACAGATTAACCCATTCACCAGTGTGAGACTGCTGTTTAGTATTGTCAACTTTTCATTTACTACTGTTTTCAGGTAAAACGGGTGAAATTCAAACAATGAATAGTAACATGAATTTTTATTCTTTGATTCGCCTGGATTATGCTTTTAATTTGGAGTAAATCAAAGCGAGGTGAATTCTAATGTACAATTGAGGACGATTACCACAAATTACCATATACATAGGATAAGCATGGAGATGTACTTTTTCACTGCCTTTTCTTGTCCAATTTAATAAGTGCATGAATATCAGAACATTATACTTTAAAGTATTTGGGGTTTTTTATTTTAAAAAAATGATTTTTGACATGTTTGTAAATTTTCCTTTGTTGACGAGATAACTTCCAATCACCATCTGTCGGAAATTGTGACTAACGTGCTGTTTTCAGATCTTAAATTTTGGTCAGCTTCTGGTGTGATATGTTGGGATTTATGGGGAACAATAAGTATATAATAATGAGAAATCGGTAAATCCACAAAAGTTAATATAACTCCTTGAAAATGCGTTTTGTTTGGTTTTTTGTTTTTAAAAAAAAGTAATTTGAGCATAGCTACTTGATGTCTGAGCGGCAATATTTTCATTTCTAAAACATGTTGATATGACCCTCCAAAGCAAAAGTAGCGATAACAAGATTTTAAAAACGACCTCTGTTGCGTCTGTATGGGATGATCGAATGCCACCATTTTCATTAGCACCATTGTAACAGACAATTTTTAGGTCGATATCTGTTTGGTTATTGTTAATCTCTGCAGGCAACACTTAGCTAGACACATGTATGATTAACTAGATTTATGGGGAATGGCCGCCATTGAAAAGCCATAATGTACGGATTGGTTCAGCCAAAGTTGGGAGTTATCGATATATAATTAAGGGCTTAGTTTGTTTAAACTTACCGGAACCGAGTTCAGTTCCTGGTTTGTATGGAAACTGACAGTTGGGACATTGACCAGAAAACAGTTGGTAGCCATTTGTTGTCAGACGTAGTGCAGTGTTTCGATGTTAGTGAGGCGAGAATTTTATGTCATTCTGATTAGTTACACTGTGGAAGGGGGCGTGGGTTCACACGAAAAACTATCAGTTTAAATGTGCAGTAGTGGAATTTGCAACTCAGTCTGCACTTTTCTACAAGAGAAAAGAACAAGAACAGAGGGCTCCGAGAAATTTAATGAGTAAATCTCTCGTAAAAAATCATCCAAGGAGGAAACAACTGTCTGGAGAATTGACAGACACCAAAAGCTTGAAACACAAGGTATGTGCATAATCTCATGTAAATTAGTTGATACTACTATGATGACTTGTTTGATTTAATTGCTTGCATTTGCATGTATTTGCAGGGATTTATTTGTTTGAGTCGTAGATCAATTTTCTTGATATGGTATACTTGAGTTGAGTTTGTTTATCTGAGTCCGCACAATGATATTTTTCTTTATATGTACATTGACGGTTCGCTAAGTTATAGTCTCGATTATTGTAGGGAATTATGTATCCAGAATTTCATGCTTATTCTATATAGGGAATTATGTATCTAGCATAACTGTGTTGAGTTCATTTATCTGAACTCGTACAATGATATTGTTTATTTATATACATTGACGAATTGTTGGAATGTAGATATTACGGGAAGCCGTGGAAATTATCCGAACGAGTTTATTATGTGTATTTGTAACACTAACGTAGGGTAAGGAATTTCATTCATTCTTGTGTAATGAGACTAGTAAGGAATTAATGTCTCGGTGTGGTGTAAATGGCAATTAGCAGACCATTAGTCTGTGGAACTAGGTTGTATGTTCTGTTATGACCAATTAGTCTAGATAGCCATCGACGTCTGTTTGAATCCGATAGAATTGCATCTGACCTCGAGGGGTGAGACAAATGATTTATTCCCGTATAATGTGACGTAAGATTTAGGTTGCTTTTGTTTATATTTTAACAAGGTGAGATAGTTTCGGGAAGAGACACGTTTTACAACCCAAACAGAGTGGAAAGCCAAAAAGGGACAAATACGAGATACCAAGAATTTTGGAAAGAGGGAAGTAGAGCAAAAAGGACTTACCGGTGCGAAGGAGCCAGAAATACAGTCTGAGTGGACCTATCGGACGGAACCGAACACCAGGTTATGAATCGATGCAAGGCAGTGTTATTCGATTTCTCACTCGGTTAAATGATGATTGGATTCTATCGTAAACAGAATCGGCTATTTTTATAATCTTATTTGCATTTTGAAATTCCTTAATTAGTTTGATTCAAAATGAAAGAAGTGTATCTTTCGAATTGTAACGTTTATGTCATTTGCTTGTGAAATTTTATTGTTTTTGGAATTTGATTAAATTGTCTTTATTTGTAACGGGGGCTCGTGTTATTCTGTTCTATATATTAGCTCAGATTATCTATTTATTCCACCCATAAGTCATACTTTGTATTGACCTTACTCGATACCGGGCAAATTTCACCGTTGGCGATCACCTCTAGATACGAAAGCCAAAACCAGTAAACCCGCCACAAATAAGTGGAGGAGGGGTTTACCACAACCATTTTAACATAAGAGGCCTTCTAGTGAAAAATCTATGCTGATACGACTTTCAATTACGGATGAGGAGCGATAACAATTTTTTTAAGATGGCTGTCGTGTTGGCAATATTGGATGTAAGATAGGCACAATTTTAATTTGGGACTACCTAAACAAGAATTCTTCTAGTGACAATACCATGACTTTCTATTCAGGATTAGAAGCCTTAGCAAGATTTTCAAGATGGCTGCAGTGGTGGACAAATTTGACATGAAATCGGCATAATTTTCATTTTTAACCAATACATAAGACATAAGAAATCTTTTCTTAAAACCCAAAGTCTATATGACACTCCATTCAGTAAAAGTAGTGGCAACAAGATTTTCAAGACGCCATTATGGCAGCTTTATAGGATGTTCGAGCAAAACCATTTTCATATGGACCATGTTGACACAGGAGTGAATGTGCTTGTATGAAGTTTCCTATCAATTCAGTTAGGAGTTTAGAAAGAGTAATGATAAACTTGTGCTAGCGAACGGATGACAAACGACAACAGGCCATTCCGTAAGCTCTATGAGTAATAAAGCTAAATATAGCATTGCAACAGGTGTGTATCTGCAGTCTGGCGGGAAATTCTAACCGGGTATTTTACAGTATAATGCCTCAACTACGTTAGAAGTAGAACATGTTGCATCTGGCAATGTCAAAATCAAGTACAAAAGTACAACGGTTTTGATGAAAGTTTTCAGCCAATGGATGTTCAAACTCGTTTTTTATTTACAATTTTAGCCGTAGGATCCTTGACATTACTGCATTACCTTTGCAATTACATTATTGCTAAGCGTGTAATAACGGAGAACTGTATGTATACAGGGTGAAACAAGCATATGCAGTCATGAGATAATGCAAACAAACTTAACCTAAGCTTGCAGAATGTTAAATACAAGTCAAGGTGACCTTTAATGCATAGATGCTTACAGGTGTTGACTTAACACATTTGTCCATTGACTTGCAAATCCAGTTTGACAGGAAATCAGCTGGCCGTACAGAAAACTGCACCTACCAATGGTACAATAAAGTTAAGGATCCTATGACCAAAATATATTTTCTTAATAAAACTATCTAGATGAATAGTGAAATGAGATTTTTAAAAAATGTATAACATTTTTAAGTTCGCCTCTATGTAGTAGATGAGTTATCGTTTTACCCCAGCATCGGAATTGGGATACACACACACATATTTGCAGCATTTCCATTTAGGACCAACTAAACACGTTAAGAAGTCTTTTGGTGAAAGCACAATATCAATATATTGAGTCATGACAGCATATAACTCGTAATCTAATTATTAATTTACTCACTTTCCACCACTGTCCCAGTGATAGCATTTCCCTTTAAATAAACTGAAAATAGAGCGGAAGCATGGAAATAACTTCATATTATAGAAAACAAATCTTGGTATGTTATATGCTGAATCAACAAATGTTAAGTATCTAAACAGTGTCACAATTGTAGCTATGGAAAAATCTTCCTGTAAGATTTGTCTTCAACAGCATTAGTTGTCACAAACGATAAATTATCCAACATATCCAGACACATCTTTACTATCTGTGTAAATTTCTTATATTTCGAGTCACATGATTTCAGACCAAAAACATTTTTGTCCCTTACCAAATAATTTGTTTAAATTAGATCGACCAATATCATTCCAACTTTTGAGTAAGAACAGCTAATGGAAAATCCGATTTTATTGGACTGCGATCATAATAAATGTACAGAGATAAATAAATGCAATTGATACATTTATGTGGGTTTTGTAAAAAAAAAAACTACGAAAGAGCCATTTCCTAGTTTTTAAGTTCATGAATTTTACCCAATGCAGTTCCAAGCATCAGTGGAAAATATATACATGTATTTCAGTAGAATGTTATTTATCTGAATGACTTACCGATTATAATCTCCATTGCACAATGTTTTTACTGGAATGGAAAATGGGGCCCATGTAGGTTTCGATGTGTTTCTGATGACTTCGGTCTTGTGAATTAACGAGAAACTGCAATATTAGCAGAAAATAAACCGGGAAGTTTTTAAGTGTCACTTCTATCATATTTTAGCATTGCTTGCTGTGGCTGATGTTAAGTACACTGAGAAAAATTCAATGGCAACCAGTCTTCCCATAAAAATTCTGGAATTTATGCAGTTAATTCAACTACTGTGGTCTGACCGTTTTATCAAGACAGCACATCAAAGTCCTTTCAGTCGATCCATTCCATTAAATTGTTCCAAACGCTCGCTGTTAAATTAGTAATTCTTCTCTAAATCAACCAAAGTCAGTCAGAGAAACAAGTAAATGGCAGAAAACAACTTGTCAGAGGTAACTCAAAACCTCTCAGAAACACAAAACAATTATCAAACAAAATTAATCTTCAAAGTCAGTTAGAAACATTTAAGTGTCTGTTAAATTCCAAGTTAGTGCACTCAAATGGTTTTTTAAGTCTAAAAAATTGAAATTTTTCCTATGGAGACTAACTTACTGGTTGAAATCGATAAAAATTGAAATTAACCGTTACCATTCTCTTGTCTTTATTGTGCGATGTTATATCCATAAAACTATGTAAGGGAACTTTCCCCTCAAGGCAATGTAATAAAAAATTCAAATGATCTTGGTTCTGAACATTCATAATGAAAAGCATAAGTCGTTAAAATTATAGCTACATTTTACAGACATCAGTAAGTGCAGAAGTATGAATCAAACGTATATTCTTACCCACTATCTTCATCAGTACTGTATAACACAAGAAAGGGATCCAGTTTTCCAAAGATTGTTCTTTTCTCAAGCTTACTAGCTCTAAAATGAAGTGTTGCTACTTCCTGGGAAGAAATGTAAATCATATCAGTGCTTTCAAATGAACACTTCAACTACAAGGGCTCACCATCATAAATCGTCATTTTATTTATTGTAAATACCAACTCGTATCCTCAATTTCTAACCCCAACTTCCTTGTCCCCACCACCACCAACAGATAGTGGCACAGGGGTCATAATGCAAATCTGTCTCATATGGTGCCCCTTCCAGCTATGACTGCATATATATATATATATATATATATATATATATAGAGAGAGAGAGAGAGAGAGAGAGAGAGAGAGAGAGAGAGAGAGAGAGATTTAACCATTTGCTTAAAGTGTTTATGATTGTTCCAATTTAAGGACTGCACCATTGCTACATGGAACTGGTTGCCACATGATTATTGATTATTCTTGACTGAACAGTATGTGTCTAAAGGGCATAGTAAAATGTTATCAATGAAGGTAAGGAACATTTTATAACTTCATTTTCTGATTCTGTACAGAACTTATAATATGATCAATTGGTAACTGGTTCCATGTGGCAAGTGGTACGTACCTTCTATGATTTAAAACAATTGTCTGGGACTATACATTTTGCAGTTGGGTATGCACTGGTTTGAAAATTATTTGCGGAATCTCATGACAATTTACAACGAAATTATTCCAGGACCTGAAAAATACATTCTCTCTCTCTCTCTCTCTCTCTCTCTCCGACTGAAATGAATATTTAACTACACCAGTAAATATATGCTGAAAGAACAGTGTAAACAGTTTTTAAAATAATAATAATAATAATAATAATAATAATAATAATAATAATTCTTTAAATTCTTTCACTAAATGTGCTAACTAAATTAATAAAATCTAATCCCACAAGGTGATTACTAGGCAATCCTAATTAACTTTAATCCAAAGAGCATATACAAATTCAAAGAGCTCAAGTAACTCATCCTAATGGATATGTATCTAATTAAGTGAGAAAGTTGCAGGATCACTCTGCAAGATTAAAGCATAAAACTGGCTCTCACCTTACAACTGGCAACTTCTTCAGCTCTCACTGGAAGGGAAATAAACTCATTCACCATTAAATAAAAGAAGAATGTATACACAGGAGTACATAGTACACAAGTACGCAAATTCAATATTTTACCATACAGGTCAAAACCCTGTTTCAGGCAGGCACAAATATTATGTCCACTTAGACCTAATCCAATCTTGAAATAAAATTTTACAGTAATTTCTTTATTATGAATAATGTTCAGATAATCAAGGAAGTGAACTTCATGACAGATTCCACATTAAATGAAGACCAAAGACCAGGCTTGTTTTAGGATTATAGCAGTCACGTAAGATAATCTGTAGACATAAAGAATTCACCTCTTTAAATGGACTTTGGTTTTACTGCAGGGATGATATTAATGACAAAATTCTGGATTTGTAAATTTTTTCCCCACTGATTACAATGATTGAAAAGAAGTTGCAGGGTTTTAAGTTCTGCGGTATTGTTCTGGTTATATTGTTGGTCAGATACCACCAGTCGGAATCTCTTTAGTTTTACTGACCTATTATTTTTCCTGCATCACCAGCCACATCCCTGAAAGACAGACAGTTAAATTTCATTGAATCCTAGCTTAATTGTTCGTCAACTTTACTTTTTATTACTAAAGACTTAAGCAAACAAGCACTCAACGCCACACACACACACAAGAAAATATCATTTCTGAAGATTAAAAAACATTTTCCTTGCGTTTATTTATATTGTGTTAACCCTTTAGCTACGACTACCGCATCTAAGCATCACCTGTAAATAGCCCCTGAACCCCACTGATGCATATATGCAGTGTCGATAAGCCTAGTTTACTACCCTAGTGTCGCTTATGTGCGCCTAGTTCTGCAGTACACGAAACCCCAGTGTAGCATCAATGTGGACGTGACCGCTATGTTAACTAAACGTTGATTGGTTGAAAGTACAGACGTTTACATATTTTTGCATTATCATAACCAATGAGAGGACTGGTTACTGAACATTTTGATACAAGTTTGAAAGCTGAGAGGTTAAATTTAGACACGCGGGAAGGGATTTCCTGCAATGTACGAAACACGTGTAGTTGAGATGAACAAAAATGGATTCCGATTCAGAGATGAGCAACTTTGAAGGGTTCTGTGCAAGCGATATGGAAGAGTTTAATGGATCATCCTTAGAAAATGGATCAGATATTGATGTTAGTCCCGTTTCAACACTAGATGTATGTGATTTTGAATCAGATGACGAGGATTTATTTTGTGGGATTCAAAACAGTTTAAGTGACTGGTATTTCTTGTATGATAGGATGTAGGAGTAAATAAAGTGGAAATATATGAATGACAGACACTATACAAGGTAAGCTGCTTTTTATTTCACTGAAATCCAGCAAAAACTAATGAAATAATGAATATAAATGTAACCATGTTTTTATTGTCAGTTTCTGTAGTCAGCCATGATGATGCTCTAGTATTCAGCCTAGCAAACAGCCTCAGTAGTCTCAGTAACTGATACGATATCACTCAGCAGTAGTGAAACTGCACAACAGCTGTAGTAGCTAAAGGGTTAATCATTTATTGATGCTGCGTTAATGATTTACTTGTATGGTGTTAAACATATAACGATACTTTGTTACTGTGTTAACCATATAATGATACTTTGTTACTGTGTTAACCATATAATGATACTTTGTTACTGTGTTAATCAAATAATGATACTTTGTTAATCATCTTCTGATACTATGTTAATCATTTACTGATGTCCTGTTAGTCAAGTACTGATAGTGTTAACCATTTACTAATATTGTGCTATCTATACTGTGTTACTCATTTATCGATATCGTGCTAATGATTCATCATTTATTGATAATGTGTCACTCATTTACTAACAATGTGTGAAACAGTTGCTAATACTATGTAAATCAGTTACTGATATTGTGTAAATCAGTTACTTGTACATACTTAAGTCATTTAACAGAACCTAAGTAAAGGTTCAATCGACCGCTGTATCATGCCATGAGGGAAAAACACCAAGACTTGAATCAAACGTTTCACTGCTTTCACTGTTGCACGAGCGAAGAAAACAACTTTTAAATTTTTTTTAGACTTTTGAGAGATGAGTCACTTATTACCAACACTACAATCCACGAGCTTGAGAAGAGAGAAGTACAATAATTTCTATCAGTTTCAATTGTTCATTATATTATCGTTGTGAAAACACCCTCTAAATGTACAACTAAAATGCTTTCTTATTTATAGCTAAACTGTACACACAAGTTTGTATTTTTGGACCATGCAAGGTTTATGAGCAACCAGCTTCACTGGGATAGAAAAGGAACGTATTAGGACAATCGGTTTACTTTTTGGGAGACAGCCGACCTGCAAAAGTGATAACCATTTGCGATAGTCTGTCCTGCAAAGAAAAATACTCATCAGAAGAAATGAAGTAACAAATTTTACCTTAAAAGTCAATACTGGAATCGCATTTCATTTCTGGTGCAGTAACTTTTCTTCCCCAACCTGACTAGGGTGAAGTGGTGGGAAAATTGCGAGAAGTAAACAGTAGTCAACATTCAAAATGTTTGCAACAGACTTTTAAGACAGCCGTTTTTTTTCTACTGTAATCATTAGAGTCAAATAATATTTTAAAAAATACTCTTTAACCTTTATCATTGATTCCATAAAATTGCAGTATGAGTTTGTTAGTGCAAACGACTGTAACCTCGAAAATGATAATGTAAAAATATGGTGAAAGACAGTAGGTCCCGAATGCAGTGTGGTTTCTACAATCGAGCGAAATGGAATACCAGAATGCAAAATAGAATCAAAACAATTCATTTATTGTATACCTTTGAAATTAATAACAAACATGAATATTGTGCTTGCGTTAATTATAATCGTTATATTATAATTTGCATGTTTCGATCATATTGCCTCAAAGGGAAAAAGGGTTATTTTTCTCGAAAAGGATACGATTATAAGAAAACTACTCGTTACGTACATGTAAACGAATAATGGAATCGTCGTAAGCTCTACCTTTTTTCTCAATTTTTCCAACTATTTCATGCTATTTTACCTAGAACCTTGCTCATTTTATTTGAGTGTTGAAGGGAAGAAAGCAGTCATCACTTTCAATGCTACTGCATATTTGCAAACTGGAAAATTGGTGTGAGAAGTTGAGCAATGACAGTTAATGGTTCTTTTTTATAAGATAATCATTAAAATCTTGAAAATAAAAAAAAAATATTTTCATTCTTTAAGTTATATCATATTTAAACTTTTCCTAATTATTAAAACAAATTTGAAACGGGTAATAGAATTTCGGCATTCAAAATGGAATCATGACTAAAAGCGAGTATCTTTTGCGAAATGAAATAAAACAAATACTCTCATTTATTGCTTTGAAATAAAGACTTCTTTGTTACTAATAAATGTCTACTGTAAGTAGAATAAGAAACCTAATCGCAGATGTACCATTTCGTATTCCGAAAATCCATTTCGCATCACGAAGGCTGGACTCGTTACTTTAATGTAAATATTATAACGTTTAGTAATATAGTTTATAATGGAAATAATGGTTAATAGAAAACTGAAACAATTTACTTTGTTACTTATCATATTGATTCATGTATGTATGTTTGTATGTGTGTTCTTCATTTTACTTGTTACCCACCCAAAGGCTCCCGATTCCCAAATGTCATATTTTGACACTGCATCAAACAATCGCCATGTTATAAAAATTATCAGAACAAGCCATAGAAGCATTTTCAGATAGACCCTTATGTTAAAGTATGCTAAATTATAGTAACAGTCTGGCTATCTGTATTACCATCTTATCAACATGCAAGTTTATATACGATTAGTGTAGTTACGTATATTTCATTATTATTAACCATTGCATCACAAACTTAACATCCGTGCTTCCTCTCCTAATGACGTGAACATTAAATTCACTTGCCATAAAAAGAATTAATTTGCAAGGAAATGAGTCGATTTAGAACGTGTTTTCAAATACAATAAAATAATTACATATTAAGTGAGTTGTACGTATGAAGACAGCGTCGACACGTTTTGCAATGTCTAATATGAAATCAAATCGCATTAAAACAACACCATTTGCTGGACAATAAAACACTACCTAAATCCAAAGAAAGCAATTAGGGACGTCCAGAACTATCAGCAAAACGGAGAATTCTAAATTCTGAATGAAAGTCGGGATAGGTTTGACAAATTTGACAAATTTATTTCAGTTCCAATAGGCTTCTTTGATCCCATAAGGATATGTACAAGGCAGTGAAATATTTCATATAGTGGAGTAAACTGATAAATTCACCATTCATTAAATATGTTGCATCCATTGAAATGATAGTCAAGCGTTTTTATATTTTCCCTCAGAAGGCATAATTAAAGTTACGATTTCTTGAAAGGAAACTTTGCTGCTTTTATTGGACTAATTACTGTTTGATATTTATAATTCTCTTAATATTTTGAGGCGGCACTGATTCTTTAAAAACAGTGATACATGCCAAATGAAAATGCTATTTTTAAGTATGGAATCTAGCAGTACTGGTATACCACATTAGGAAAACTATCTGGTTTTGTACAAGCCGATATCGACTTTCACTGACATGATTCCATTTCAAATGTCGAAATTCCATTTCGTAATACAAATTTACATTTTAACAATTAGTAAACTTTTGCAATCAAAATAACTAAAACATTTGTCAATGTTCTTGATTTTACTGACTAACTTAAGAAAATCAAACTGTCAATCGTTAAAGCTTCATTTCTCGTGCAGTTCTGCAGTTTGCTACACAAATCTGCAACAAGATTGTTTGCTTTTAACTTTTAACAATTAACTATTGCTGCATTCAGTTTTAAGGTAAAAATAGAACTAAATAGTTTCGATAATTTTAATGAGTGTATATTTGAAGCTTCCATTTTGCGTGATGATTTCCAATTTGATACGACTCGGCTGGGGTTCGAACCAGCGATCTCCCGCATCGGACGGTCAAAAGGATGGACATTGACATGGCTGCACAGACAGACAGAAGATGGACATTGCCATGGATATGCAGATGGACATTGGCAAGGATGTACAGATGGACATTGACATGGATGTACAGATAGACATTTGCATGGATGCGAAAGTGATTGCCATATTTATCAAAAACTACCATTCTCTTATCTTTCTGACATTACCAAGATATGCCTTTTCTTGCTGAGATGAGTAATGTTAAAGTGGGGAAAATGAGCAGAGTAACGTCTTAAATCTTCAGAACTTCAATTAAAGAACAAGATTACGTATGCAATGAAGAAGAAGTAGTAGAAGTAGTACTAGTTGTAGAATTCTTTTCCTGAATTAGTTTTCAATAAATTTCAAATTGCAATACATAAAGTCCGGTTTACACTCGAGGCCGACATACTCATGTAGATATAATGTCTTGCTCTACAATATATGCAAATATTTCCACATTAAATTGTGCGTTGTAATTAGTGTGTGCTCCATCGCACTAAAACTGGTATTTTCACTTACTCGAGTGAACATTCCAATTTCCCTCCGCAGCTCATTATCTCTCCTAATGTACACTCCATCCTCCCAAGAAAACCCTGAAAGTATTTGAATATAGGAATATATTTAGTGACCATTTTGCTCCTATAAACCTACATGTGTACACACAAAAAAAAATCATTATTTATATTAGAACTTAATTCACATGTTTCCACAAGGCTTTGCTACGTATTAAACACCACGAGAAGACGCCATTTAATGCTTACTGTGATCATGAACTTAATTAAAAAAATTCTAAAATAGCGTTATTTTTGTCAATTAATGAGATGAAATGAGATAACTTGAAAACCATTATTCAGACGGTAGACGATTTGATACAAAATACAAAATATATCACTAACGGTCAATGATGTATGCTGTTTAAAAAGTCTGGACACGTAGATAGCAATACAAATGATAGATGCAAAATATTATTACAGAGCTGCCACAGCTGACATGGCATGACACGGAAGCACATTTCGCTGGCTAGTCTGATTTGTGAAATATAAAGGCAGCGCCTTGGATGTTACTAAACACATTTTACTGACTAGTCTAGTCTGTAAAATATGAAGGAAGGAGTTAATGTACTACCTGGAAGCACATTTTAAAAGCTACCCTGTTTTCCAAAATGTGAAGTCCGGGCCATACTACTTGACAGTCCATTTCACTCTGGTTTTGTAAAATATTAAAGAAGAACTTTACATTCTACTTGGAAGCGCATTTTACAGCTAGTCAGGTTTGTAAAATAAGAAGGCAGGACTTTAATACTACTTGGAGACACTTTTTACTGGCTAGACTAGTTTGTTAGATATAAAAATGGAAAATTTTAACCAGAAAGCATATTAATACATTCATAAGGGACATACCTGTTTTTTTAATCTCTCTCCAGGGCAGTTAACTTCATAGCTGAAAACAGGATTAAATGTTAAAACGAAAAGGTTTGAAAACTGAACCAACAGCTTTCTTTAAAAAATACTTCTTTGAACTTTCAATAGAATTACATCAACTAATAGGACTGATGATATTTCCATAATGTTAATGACTAGTTATTACTTCCTAAGCAATGATGGAGTGGTCCCAATTACCTGTGTTGTTGACGCTGAACAAAGTGTTCAGAAACACAAAAATTAACTTTCAAGTTTATTTCTTTAATGGTTGCAAGTCGTAGACCAATATGACCCACTTTCTTGACAAATGTGATAGTGTCATGTTGTCCTGAATGGAAATATAAACTGTTGATGGTTGTAGGGTGTGTTGTTTCATACTTTGGAATCAGAATAGGGAGACAATCACCTTGAATATCTACTGATTGCTGTGCTTACTGTCAATCTGCTTTCTAAAATGGCATTCAACAATGTGTTCTGAACTTCATAAACTTGTAAACACATGCCTGCACTGGTTTCAGGTTATGATGTGACAGAGTGAAGACCTGTCGAGAAATCGTCAGGTACCCTCATCATTTTTGCTCAACAAGGTATGTTCGAGCCTTGAAAATTATGGCCTCTGGAGAGGTTCACTCTTTTTAAATTAATCTTTGCTTGTCATGTTATATTCAAGCAGTTCACTTCTCTTGTATAATTTAGGTTCATTCAAAATATTAATATTCTTTGTAATGAATTGCTTTTCCAGGACACTAAAGCGTATTTTGACAACTCTTCTGGATGCTAGAATAATTAAAAGATTTCAGGAACGCTGTAAATTATCACATTTATATGACAAATTTGAAGTGAAGATCACAATGTGCTCGTTACTTACATATATGCATGTATGTCTTTATGTAATAGTATTTGTGTGGATAAGTTATCTTGGAAACATCAAGTTTGCCGAGAAAAACAAACTGATGCTAGTTGCATGTTTTTATTCATAATCTTACCTTAAGTTGAAAATTAAAGTTCTTAAAATGCAGGGGATGACAGGATAATGCTTTGTTCCTGTAGTAGGAGCAAGATTTTTTTTCATGTTGAATACATCCTTGTAAACAGGTCACAACAATTTAGATGGTGGAACAATTTCATCCTCAATTCTAGATTCCAACAAGTGTTTGCTAAAATGTCTAATTAAAATTGATCACCATAGGTGGTAATTGTTATACGCAAAAAAATCTTTATTTGGTGACTGGAAAATCTTTAACTATAGTATTCCAAATAATCCAAATTCGTATTCATTCACAGGCAACGTTGATTATGCAATTAACAAAAAATATAAAAATAAAATAAAATAAAAAGCGCGTGACAGTAATCCATTTAAGTTGCATAAAACAATTTCTTCCGACAGGTTATAGCTAATGATGGTCCAAATCACCAAATCAGACTCATCATTGGTGGCAAAATATGATGTTCTCAAGACCGCCATTTCTTTACTCCATTACTTTCCATTATGGTTTCTCGATTCATCCAAATTTCAAATTAAAAGTCGTGTACTCAGTCTTGTGTAACACTGATTCGACATTTATCATATTAAAAAGTTTAAAATAAATTGCTATCGGTACTTATTAATGTCCAAAATCAGTGCCTTGATGATAAATCAAAAGCCCTGCAGCCATCAGCATGGGCAAACTAATCTGATCACACAGAAATGCTAGTTTACCCTAGGTCCTGTGGTAATATCTCCTGCATGGGTAAACGAATGAATTAAATAGAACTAATTAGCCTTTGTTTTATTCTCAATATAAAAGTACTCACTGAACAAAAAGAAAATTTCACAGCAATGTATAGTTAAACATCAGCAATGGATGCGGTGTTCTAATTTATTCATAAATAAGAATTTTTTAACATTTTCATCTTTGGAACTTTCATTTCCATTTGCATGAAAGTTTTAAATGTATCTAGTCTAGAGAAAACTTTAACTACAAGTGTACCATTCCTTGAGATAGATTAATTCTTAACTATTACACATTCTAATTCTCACTTTTAATTTAAACTTTGTGTTTAATGGATTTACGTTTCAGTCTTCTGTAGAAGATGTGCTTAATTTGTGTATATTTCTTTCACGCTTTAATTACATTGTCATAACATCATGTAACATGCTTGTGACAAATAAAAGAACTTGATTGAAAAATAAAGGAAGTCTATGTGTAGTTGAGTACAATCTGAATAAAGATGCAGAAAAACGCACAGTAATAAATTCATTTAGAATCTGACAGGGTCATGACCTCTCTCCATTTAACTGAATGATTTGATTGAAAATTTCACTGTACAGACAATTTCTAAATTATTTTTGTAGAAGATATTGAAAAATGTTGCATGGTTTAACTTTCAATTATCAGAAAATGATTCTTGCTGAAACAAAACTTATTTCTTTAGAAAGCAATTTAAAACTCACTGTGTTCCTTATTTCTGTCTTGTTTTAAGTAAATGAGATTAATAACGATTCAGGTTACTATTAATTAGCTTATTAAACTAAACCACAGTACTTAGCAAGAGTTCCCAATTTTGTTAAACCCATCTGTTAGCTAAAACGCAGTCAACTTTACGCTTAATCAAAAATACTTCATAACTGACTTTCATTGTTCCAACTGTTGGATGGACCAATATGTGGGTAGATTTATACATGCATACCAAATAGCTCATGTCGAGCATCTGCTGAAGCTGGCTCAACAAATAGTCATTGTAAGGGACTGATGATCTACTATCCAAAAATAAATTTTCAGATATTTCAGACAAGATCATTTATTACTTTCAACTACTGAATGTTCAAGCCACGTTCTTCAGCGACAAAATTTTCAAATTAGCCACTGAGATAGCCATGATGGATGCAAGAGTGGTCCCATTTTAAATTAGACACCATTAGAAAACTAGACACCATTAGAAAACTTCTAATGACACCCCCACCCCCCAGGCTAATATAACAAGAGACATGTTTAACACAGATTGGCAACTCATTGCCGGTCTTTTGTTATCAGGATACCTTTGTAGCATCATGTGGCTCTGCTTGAGTTAGCTATAACAATATCGGGGCATCTATATTACGAGTCTACGCAAGAATGCACGTCTTCTTACTGCGTCTCGAAATTGTTTTCTCTTATTCTGCGATACCTCTTGGAATATATTATATTATCGATATTTAACAATAAAATAAAAATGGCTCTTATCATTAACGTTTTCTTTCAGATTTGTGAGTAAAGGATTACAGTATGTGACTAACGAATCCAAGAGGCGGGTGTGACACCGAAAGTAAAATTTGTTAGTAACATCTCCGTTGCCTCTTTTAATGAATTTCTTCATCTGCATTAAATAATGTATACAGTATTTGGTAATATTTAAAAGCTAAATTTTTCTGCCGAGAGCATAAGATTTCAGGGCCATACCTGAGGTTTAAACAAAAAAAATTGTCTTTGAAATAACTGGTTTTTCGTTGCGACTGTCAATTACGCACAAGTTGCTCAAGTTTATGCGTTTATTCATCTGTCAGTCAATCAAGTCATTTTGAGTGTAAATTAAAACCTAAATAAATCTTCTGCTGAGCGCAAAAGCTTATAGAAGGCAAATACACCCATATTCGGTTTGTTCCACCAAAATGGATAATTCTGTTCTGATCTGACAATGTGGCACTATACGTGAAGACAACTCTAAAATTAAATCTGACATTTTATTAGCCATTCAATATACAGATTAAAAGTCACTCAATATACAGATTACTCATGTCAGCGGCGACACTGGCAATTCTCTAATGCTACTTGCCGCGCAGTCACAGTCGATCGGTTCATTTACAGATGAATAGCCAGCCACTAAACGAGCGATTAAATTGCCAATTTCTGTATTATATATGTCTCAGATATAATAATTCATTCAGAAGAATTAGACAAGACTTTAAATATATTCATTGTGGCATCCAGGTCAGATATTCACTATTTTTATTTAGGATTCACTAGATATTGTAACTGTTGTTCTGTTGAGAACCCCCATTTTTGTCAAGCCCGCCTCGTTTTGGGTACAAGCGGCCAATTTGACATTGACCTTAACATAATAATGCTTTAACACTGACTGTTGAATTTAAGAACGGGTGGATGTCTAAACAATCACTGTCAGTCACTGTGTCGAGCGTCTGCACAGGCAGACTCAACGAAATAATGTCACTGGATTGCATTTTCTGTGATGTTGCTGTTGTAGGGTTTACTGCTATGTTTCAGCACAAGATAGGCTATACATGGCGGCCAGTATAAATGGTGGAGGAAGAACCCTGGAAAACCCAGAAAGAACCACCGACCCACGAGAAGCTACTGGCAAGCTTTCTCACATACCCACATTGGCCGAACCCAAGCAGACAGTGGTGAGATGGCAGTGATCCATAACGGTGAGCTCTTTATACCACTTGGCCATTCGGGGCCCCTAGCTTCTATACATGGATAAATGGCGTTAACATTTCTAACACGTAGCAGGTCTGATGATATTGCATACTTGTAAACCAAATTGCAAACCTATCATCTGGGACAAGTGCATCAAAGCTTCACATAAGATCACTACAAAGCAATCTCTTCCGAATAATATAACTACTGTTAAGTGAAAAAAAAACTTGTTGGAAAAGTTGCTACTACAGATTTATTTTAGTGTGGACTTAGCAAGATACTCCCACGCTGCAAGCTTATCTAAACGGGTATACTGAAATAAGCATTATACACCCTAAGGTCAGATTCATAAATGAATGCACAGAGTTCCATACAGTGTCCACTACTGTCCAAACTAAGGATAATACAAATTTCTGACAAATGAAAAATGCAACCATTTTTTTATTAAGGAAACTTACATTTCAAACCTAAGCTTTTGAGATTCTTGAAAGTAGTAGTCCAATATAAATTTGTGGACAAAATCTGGATCTGCTGAGTCCATTATTATCTCTGTTCTTCCAATCTGAAAAAGTATGGTTTATGACAAAGGTTATTTGAAAAAAAATGTGCAGTGTATAATATAATGTAGGTATAATAAACTATTGTGAAGAAATTTTTTTTAAAAAAAGACAGCAGACCTATTATCAGTCGACAAGGTGGTCACTTAGTATTAACTTAGTAAAAAGACATTCCTCCCTGCAAAATGTGTGTCTACTTAAAGGTAACAATATTGTAATTGCAGAATGCAGTTCATGGCCTCAACTTTATTCACACGAATCATGAGACTGGTGACAAGATGCAACTGGATGCATCAAGAGGATGAGATTAAAGTCAAGGTAACTCCTGAATGCATCTCAAGAGGATAACAAAATCTTATAATAAATGCAAAATTATATATGAGATGGCTTTCAGTTTATATTAATGATACTTTTATTTCCTAACATGGAAAGTGTGTTCTTCACAAGAAAAAATAGACAAGTCACTTAATTGCCATTTGTAGACAAGAGAATTTATAACATACAATGAAACCAATATAAGCATTGTGCAAATTGAACGACTTTATCAGGAAGTACGACGTTAAAGAACAATGAAACTGATATAAGCATTCTGCAAATTGAGAAACCTTATCAGGATGGACATGGAACCGATACAAGCATTCTGCAAATTGAGAAACCTTATCAGATGGACATGGAACTGATACAAGCATTCTGCAAACTGAGAAACCTTATCAGGATGGACAATGAAACCGATACAAGCATTCTGCAAATTGAGAAACCTTATCAGGATAGACAATGAAACCGATACAAGTATTCTGCAAATTGAGAAACCTTATCAGGACGGACAATGAAACCGATACAAGCATTCTGCAAATTGAGAAACCTTATCAGGATGGACAATGAAACCTATACAAGCATTCTGCAAATTGAGAAACCTTATCAGGATGGACAATGAAACCTATACAAGCATTCTGCAAATTGAGAGACTTTATCAGAAAGTACATGAGGCTGATAAAAGTATTCTTTAATTTCATAACCTTACTAGAATGCATAGTGAGACACATTAAGCATTCTTTGAATTTACTTGTAATTTGGTTACAAATTTTTTTAGATCTTTACGTATTGCTAGAAACCATTGATTTAAATGTTTATCCAATGAACTATCTAATTAATGACAGATAGACCTTTATCTCTAACAAAGGCATTTTCACAAATTTAATATGTACTGACGCCAATTTCATTTTTTGCAAAACCACAAAAACTGATCAACAAAAGTAAATTGATTCAGATTACTCATACTTACTTCATCGAATGAAATGGAGTTCCTGTCATATATGAACAGAGCGCACATGGGATTACATTTGGGAAATTCACATTGGTCTGTTAGATGCCTACATTATAAACAATTTCAAAACATTAAATACATGCATGAAAAAAATTGCTCACACACACACACACACACACACACACACACACCAAAAAGTCACAAAATAGAGCCTTATTGTTTATGTTAATCCATGTCCCTTTCATTGTGCATTAAAACAACTACTGCAAGTACTCACTTATTAGTCGGGTGCGACTGCAAACAACGCAATCCCTGGTCTACTGTTGCAAAAACACCGGCTGATCAGGATCTATCTCTGTTCTGCTAATTACTACTAACAAACTTTATAAACCCAGATCTTCCAGTGCATTATGCAACCTATATCGGGCTCTTTGCAGTTTGCAGCTGGACCAGTCTTATAAGCGAGTGTACGCAGTATATTGAATGTTGATAAGGTCATATTGTAGTCAAACGTTTCCACATACCTTTCTTAACCATATGACGGAGGACTACTTCAATTTACAAAAAAGATTTCGTAAGAGGATGGCAGAAAATCAAAATCATGCCATGTTAAACGCAAGAAAATTTAGATGTGATACTTATGTCAACGGCAGATTTGATTTTGCAGATAGTTCAGATGACTGATGGAAAATCGTGGACAACAGAATGAAGTCTCAAAACCTGTAGAACTAAAGCGTGAAAAGACAGTTTCTTTGTGCAATCTAGACTCGAGTGCATACCAAAATCCACAGATCTACTTGAAAGAACAACCTTCTGTTGCAATAATGGTAATACATGGTTACTTACAAAACTGTGGACACTTCATTGACATCAGAAACAAGAGCACTAATATTTTTGCCTCCTTGAAAACTTTGCTGTCAGTGCAAGATAGCTATTGCCATCTAGCAACGCTTACAAGTCAGGTCAAACTGCAAACAACAAAGTTCCTGATCTGCCATAGCATAATGCGCCAGAAGATTAAGTTCTATGTAGTTTATTCTACTGATTACTCCTAACTGCACAGAGCCAGATCTGTTGGAGCATTATCCAACGGCAGGTCTGAGTCTGTTCAGTTTGCAATTGGACTAATCTTCTAAGCGAGCAAACACGGTATGCATTTGCTTTGTGGCATTCATTGTGAATCTAAAGTGGATGAGGCATTTCAAATTCATTCCAGTAGATCTATTTTTAATTTCAAGTTTTAACATTACTTTTGTGTTATATTTGAATGAGGGGAAGTACAACATAACATCCTTTGCAGATGTCTTTATTTAAGTGTTACGACTCTTATGGTCACAAACAGAAAAGAAGCAAAACCTACAAAATGTGTAAAACGTACCAATTTTTTTATCAAAGTTATTAAAGAAAATGCGAGATGAACTTACAGTGTTATAAAGTGAATCCAAACTAATCTTTATAAAGGTCTATGAATGTCCTAAATGAAAAGCTCCTTATAAATTTCAATATCGGAAATCTACTGGTCCCCCTCCAAGAATCGTGACGTTGTCAAGATGGCGTTGTCCATAATTCCTTTCGAAAAATTTATAACAGTTCCAGAACAATATTATAACCCAAATAATGAGCCCTTTCTATTTCCACTGGACAGTCCAAAGAAATGTTGTTCCCTCGAACAATATCAAAGTACAACATGAAACATGTCTACAGACTTTCAACAGGAACACAAGAAATGTGAATGACTCCAAAAACTGGAATGAATCTGCTTAATTCACTCCTTATATACACCATAAATTGCGACTGCATTTCGCAATAAAACCCATGTGACAATACACTAATTTTGCGTCGCTGACCTACCCCAACCAATGGGAAGTTAAAGAATTATTGCAGAAATGTCAAAACCCCATCAGCTACTGAGAAATTAAGCCATAAGCGCCAATTACGTCTTATGATTAAGATTATTACTAATAAGTGTTAACACGTGTAAACATCTGTTTATTGATCATCTGCAATATTATGATCTTAACACATTCAAGTCACGTATGCAAAACAAAATATAGTCTGTACACATTGCAGCCATGAATAAAAGTATAAAATTAAATAATCATGTACTAGGAGTGACAGAAAACAGATATACAAAACAGAAAAAAAAATATAAACAGGTTGTAATTTTTTTGTACTAAAAAGTGGAATCGGAATTTTGGTGGGCCACTGCCAGAATAATTTGTGCACTTGAAGATCTTTTCTGTTAAAATTCAATAACTTATAAACCGAGCATATTAAACTGTAAATCAAATTTAGAGTCATTAAATACAATTAAAAAAAATTTATTTCAAAATTATTGCGCTGCAATCAGATTGAAATATTTCAGCTTATTATATTTATGTAAAAGATAACCCCAGTTGAAAGATACTACCTTCCAATATTTGTGATCAAAACCTATACATAGATTACACATTTAAACCATTAGGTATAATAAAGTACCAAAAATAATACAGGTTGTAATATAATAAAGTACCATGGACATTGGTGTCCGATGACTTGCGTTTTTCTGAATAATACAAGCAATAGTCTTCAGAGCAAATGGTTGCCATTCATTCTTCATAATACAAAGTACTCAAAAGATCTTAAATAGCAAACTCCTTACCCATCAACCACTCACATTTACTATAAATTATCGCATATCAGTGACTCTTATGGTACGTCCTCCGCTAAACTCGTCTCTATATAGATATTTTTTTTTATTACATATCTGATGATGGGATACGGGAATTTATTAGTGTGATGAAAAATTAATATCATCGGAGCCGATACAAGTTGTATCACCAATGTGGTGGTATTACCTCTGTGCCTATTTTTGTTTCCCATTTAGGAAATAAATATGCCCTTTAATGACATATCTTCCGCATTTTGTATATCCTTGATGTTTTTCGATTTTAAAATCAGTAGTGGGGTACAAACAAAGGGAAAGTATGCGAACACTTGAATAACCTCAACGACCAAAATGACAAGTTTAATGACAAAACTATCGATGAAATATAATACACCTACTCGGTTATCTGGTGACCTTACCTCTCATAATGCACCTATTTGGTTATCTGGCAACCTTAACTCTCAAAATACAGTTACTTATTTATCTGGCGACCTTATGTCTCAAAGCAGAATTACTTAGTTATCTGGCAACTTTAATTCTCAAAATACAATTACTTGGGTTATCTGGCAACCTTAACTCTCAAACTACAATTACTTAGTTATCTGCCGACCTTTTGTCTCAAAACAATTGCTTGGTTATCTGGACACCTTAATTTTCAAATACAATTACCTGGTTATGTGGTGACATTAAATCTCAATATACAGTTACTAGGTTATCTGGCGACCTTAAGTCTCAAGACACAGTTACTTAGTTGTCTGGCGACCTTAATTCTCAAATTACACTTACATGTACTTGGTTATCTGGCGACTTTAATTCTCAAAATACGGTTACTTAGTTATCTGCCGACCTTTTGTCTCAAAACAATTGCTTGGTTATCTGGCGACCTTAACTCTCGAAACACAATTACTTATTTATCTGGCGACCTTAAGTCTCAAAATACAATTACTTGGTTATCTTGCGACATTAAATCTCCAAATACAATTACCAGACACAGTTACTTAGTTATCAGGCGACCTTAAGTATTCATTAAACGCTGCAATTATCTGCATCCAAATTTATCTGCACACATCGGTGTACATTTTATACACTTACCGGTATTTCTCGTGGCTGTGCAGCTAAAGTCAGCTGTAGAGTTACTTTGGTGCCATGTACATTATATTTCCGGAGCATATCATATGTTTAGTGACTTGTAAATCCACCTGGAATAGCACAACTATCTGTCCTGTGGCCATTTTGAATTTCGCGCTTGATATGGCAGGTACCAATTACCGGCATATGTCTAAAGCGTACGCAGGTTTGTTCCGGAAAGATTTGCATGCAGCAAAATTGCACATTTTAATGAACAGGTCACATCAGATCCACATATCAACCATCAGTATCAACAAGATTTGGGGGTTTGCTTTATCGGACTATATACACTCGTCCGTATCCTCAGTCAAATATAACTATAAATTGGTGCAAAAGGTAAATACCTTGAATGTAGAATGCGCAATCTCTTAATCTGAACTACATTTATCTGAATTTACTATTCAACACTTGGTAGGGGATGTATGGTAAACAAACCATCCAAGTAAATCAATGTGGAAATAGGTATCATTGATTGTGAACTCAGTAAATTTACATATGCAATGTGCATCCGTGTCCAAGATGTATAATAGTATCCATGTCCAAGATGTACTAAATTCACAGTAGCTTTAGCAATGTACATTATCATGAGAACTATTTTGCTGTCAAATTTTTATTATCTTTTTGTTTTTTGATAACCTAATGGGACATTAGTACTGCTGGTCAGAAAACACCTATCTATTTAGCCAACAAGTTGGTCTACGTGACTTTCTACTTGGAGTCGTGTGCATTGCTTTAATAAATATGTGTGCATACTCTCAGGATACCGGACCTGAAAACAAGCACATATAGCGACAAAACTGACGCGTCGTCAATAGACCGTTTTGTTGTCTTTACCTGCAGGATACAGTGATTTCTAGTTTACTTTTGCACACTGTTGCAGTGATTGGCTGGAATTGACTAGCAACGAAGTTGGCCATTTATTGCTGATGTACAAGCTACTGGTTCAATCAATGGCTGAGCATGGATGCGCACCTGAAAAAAAAAAGGACTTCTTTACACAGGTTTCTCAAAAACAGCTAGAAAAAAATTCTGAAAAAGAGAACCATTAATATCATGTGATATAATGCCCTGCGTGTAAGAATCCTCCATGCAGGCTCTAATATGATATGGTTAAGCAAGAAGTCTTAATGAGCTCAGCTTTTGGTCAAGGCTTGGGGCATAGGACAAATGCCGTGATGTTCTTAGACTTGCCATGATCATGGCCTACTACTTTCACAGCCCATAATGTATAGGTTTCTTTGTTACCCTAAGTTCAAACCATTCTCAAACTTTAGTCAAAGATCTTACTTTAGAATAGAAAACGTATTCAACGAAACCCCATTTTTCTTTCAGCCACAATAACCTTGATCTGCTGACCCCAAAACAATACCTCTTTCCTACCCCTCTGCAAGTACGAGCCATCCACATAGTTTGATAGCTGTGGATGGTAACCGGCCAACTCGAACCTATTATGCAGAAATGAAAAGTGGACACGTGCACAGACATAATATGATCCGTCTTTTGAATTGCGTATAAAATATACACGTGTGCCTTACAATGAAAAGACAATAAACTGATTCTTCCCATCCAAGCTGTGTTAATGCTCGTCTGTGCACAGTGTGCTAACACTTTCTCTTGCATCACTTCAGAAAGAGAAATCAAAATCTTGGGATGCAGCAGTTCCATGTAGAAAGTCTGATTTTTGAACTTCTCTGTCCAGTTAAAATATTACATTTTTTGGGGGGAAAAAAAACAACAAAGTTTGCCTTTTCAATCAAAACGACAAATCTTTAGCACAAAAAAACCCACACACGAAATTCTGGAGACAACCCCATTATAAAAGATGCACCGTGCTTACATCAGCAGACAACCCCACTATAAAACGTGAATCGTGCTTACAGCTGCAGCAGTGTGCTAACAACTTTTGGAATAAATGCTTAAAATTGCATCGTTCCGAGAATTTTAATCTATTTAAATGTATATACGAGTTTTCTATTACTGCGTAAAATACTCAGATACACTCTGTCTACAACATTGTAGTAGATAGGTTGGCTGGAAATAATTGTAACAATTTGCTATGATGCGTCTTAGTCCTAGGTTAAGAACTTGGATTCGGTTATTCTTTTACTAGTGATTACACAAGATAAAAGCGGTTATGATGACTATGCAGGAAATGACGCAAGTCATTTTTTCTTTATTAGGTGGTGTAAATCAATGAGCACAATGACAGCATGACTGACTCGAGAGGCAGTGACAAACTGCATTTTGGAATTTTTAGAATAAAGGGAAGTCCCTAGACAATCCATTGGTAGAATTCAAGATTTCCTGGGAAAGAAGCCATTTGTGTTCTATATTATGTGCATTACTGAAAACCCTCAAGATTTTAAGGTAATGTTAAATCAATAATGCATATTTATTGTTTCGACACATGATTAAATGTTATCCGTGCTGTGGTCAATATAAAATGTTCTATATATAAACAGAAGAATACTTTATCCGTTAAATATTACTGTGTTTAGCATTTTCGTGCGAACTTTGCAAAGTTTATCGGTCAGTAGTTTCTGGTATGCATAACTGCGAGCCAATTTACACTGATGATTCCCATTTACAATACATTGGACGTTACCCTGTAGATATCATTACAGGAACCTGACTATTTCTATGTGCATTCCAACACTTTAACCTTTGGAATAAAGCAATTAAGGTAAATGGTTATCTACGCAAATTAAACTTTCTTTTCAAGTCATTGTGTCCCCCCCCAAAAAAAAGAACAATAGATGCAAAGCAGCTGGGGATAATAAAGGGTCTCGATAAAATTGACCTTTGATCACGATTTACGGTTTTGAGCTATACTTAAGGTGCAGAAGTCATTTTCTTATTGGACTTAGCATGAGAATGACCTTTGACCTATAAACCTTGGAATCAATAGATTTCTTTATTACCTAAAATGCAATCCATGCCGAAAGTTTGGTGAAGGCACCTATTAATAAGTCTTCTGAAAAATCATTTTTTTCTTGTTTTAGCCACAATAAACTTGACATTTGATCTTTTGACCTCAAGTTAAGGAATGAGCCCTCCATAAGCTTTGATCAATTTACGTGGCCTGGAACTGAATCGTTTTCGCAAAAACCATGTTCTTCCTATCAGTCAGTGATCTTTGACCTTTTGACCCTAAAACCAATAGGCTGCTTCTTATTTACCTAACATACAAATCAACCACAAACTTTCGCAAAGATACATGGTCGATGACTGAAATTTCTATGCAGAAACCGTTTTCTTTTAGTCACAATAGTATTATATATCGCCCCCTATATTACTCACAATGAACTTTACTTTTTACCTTTTGACCCCAATAAAATCTAATTACGATTGTAAAACACTGCAAAATTAAACAGCAAGAGTAACTGAAGATGAAATGAATAGCGTGATACTGTACTTGGATTAAATAACGATTCCTTGTTATATGAGAGCTTGCGTGCTGTCTAAAACATCACTATACTGAATATCAAGAAAAAGTGATTTCATGATCAGATAAATCTCTAGTTAAAATACACTATATCGAATCAGCCAATTCCTTTGCAAGAGACGGACTGTTTGCAGGGTTACCAAGGGCAGACAACTGGATGACTGCGGTAGTTACATTGTAATGTTGGATAAAACCAGGTCTAAGCAAAACAATCCTACAGTGGCATATTACCGCCATTACGAGAAAGAGTCCCGCCGTTATTTCTATAAAAAAAAAAACAACAAAAAAAAACCTGTTTGAAATAATGAAAAACATTGAAATAGCAAGAAAATCCTTTCTTTGTTCCAACATGTACGTTTGGCAATAATATCTTGTACAAACCTGGGTATCAGACGAGAAAAAGGTTTTCCTGTTCACTTTTGCAGTTCGAAGAAATGCACGTGATGCGACTTATTTCTTGGCGCAAAAATCACGAACAAACTCAGAATTGTAATGTGGACAATGATTCACGCTCAAGTTTTTTCCTTCAAATAAATAACTACATTCTCCGAAGAATTACTTCTCGCATACACAGACTGTGAATATTCATGTAGATTATGGATATTAAAAGACATGATAGTCCCAAACACTGAAGACCAAAACAAAAATACAAGAAAGCACGATATAATTGTTTGCGATCGGCGTTTATTCTTCCTGTCAGAAAATTCGGAGAGCAACACGATTATCTGAGAGAGAGAGAGAGAGAGAGAGAGAGAGAGAGAGAGAGAGAGAGAGAGAGAAAAGAATAAATTTATTCAATTTTACTATGGAAAATTATCTAAAAGTCTTCTTAATGACAAGGCTATACTTGGGGGTTGTTAAATATGGTGCTCTACGAAGTCAAATTTTTTGTATAGTATGACACCTTTCATACATCGGGATCTAAAATCGACATCCTCTTTCGATGCCTAGATTTGTAAATATCTATTGACAATGGTTACTAAGCCTTAGTTGATGTAGAGGATAGGGCCTTGCCACAATTACACACTAGGCACTGTTGCATCTGAACGAGGCAAAGGCCCAGTCACAGGTACATACTAGGTTCTGTTGCATTTGAATGGAGGCGAGGTCCTTGTTACAGTTACTTTAGGCACTATTGCATTATCGGCTAGGGCCTTGTGACAGTTACATTAGGCACTATTGCATTATCGGCTAGGGCCTTGACACAGTTACATTAGGCACTATTGCATTAGAATGGAGGCGAAGGCCTTGTCCAGTTGCAAAATGCACACTATTGCATCAGAATATATGATGGCTCCAAGTTGTTATTACAGTCACATGAGCACATGATATTATTGGCGTTTTGTAACGCCAATATTGCTCATGGGGCAAGTGCGTACTTTGCATTTCAGTGCAAATTCCGTGCACTTTGTTATTTTCTTTACTTTAAAACGCAGTGGTTGTCACTTGAACTTTAAATGTGCATATCCATTTGACTACTTTTTATGTGCAAGAATGGGATAATTTTATGCTACAGAGATCCGCTAAAAACTGCATCAAGTCAATGCACTAGTTCCGTTTATTTTAAATTAATGAAAAATTAAAATTCCTAAAGTTTCAGTGCGACTCCATTTCTCCAATCATTGTATAATACAATTACTTGGCCACACTTTTGAA
The DNA here is from genome assembly GCA_016617855.1 of Megalonaias nervosa. Taxonomy (NCBI): domain Eukaryota; kingdom Metazoa; phylum Mollusca; class Bivalvia; order Unionida; family Unionidae; genus Megalonaias; species Megalonaias nervosa. Next base: position 4,762 of record JAECUM010011519.1, on the reverse strand, counting down.
ACTGAATTAGGAATGGTAATAGATTGTTTTTTTACATTGGTGATAACGGTCCAAACAGACATAATACATACAAGAAGACCAATATTTTCCAAACAAGTTTTGAAACGATTTATTGGCTAAATATATAGGATGATATCTCATTTAGTATCCGATTCTGAATTACTCTGATGTCTCAGTCTCTTCACGGATAGTCTACACGCATTGCCTATTTCACTGTAAATCACTTGAATCTCTCATACCCTCTGCATCAGAAAGCAGGATTATGTGCACGCAGGCACATGGTGGCGAGTTTCTAGGCACTTACCAGTCACTTGCACCACAGCGCATCAATGTGCAGCGAGCGCGTAAGCAATTATCTACACCAAAATCATGTGAGCTGTATTGCATCAAGAAAATCTTGATCCTGGGCAAGTAGGATCATGGAAAAAATTTCAAATAATCTCTTGTACTACAAAGGCACCTCTTGCACACTGCCTCCATATGAACAAGTATACAACCAAGTTCGGTGATTTTTTTTTTTTTACATGGAATAAAGTGCATTTCTAATCATAGGAGAGACTCACCGATCATGACTTAAACTGACATCCACCCCCAATTCATCTAGTCTGTCAAGAATATGCTTTTCTAAATAAAAACAATATCAGGCTTGTTATGTAAGTAAAGCATGGATTGCCAGTGTCTTAAGCCCTTTCTTAGTTCAGTCAGCAATCTACAGATTTCAGCCATTTTCACATTTTCATGTGTCGCCTACATTCCTATTTGTAAGTACCTATATACTCGCGTATAAGCCGAAGAATTCAGGAAAAAAATAAAGCCTTGAAGAAGGGAGGTCGTTTTATCTGCGGGTCATGCAATTTTTCCTATTTTTACCTTGTCAAGTTTGGGGGGGGGTCGGCTTATACGCGAACGGGCTATGTACGCGAGTATATATATATATATATATATATATATATATATATATATATATATATATATATATATATAATGCTGGCATTTTGGCATTTTAAATTAATCAGAAGCATAATGCCAATAATCACAAGTAACACTAGCCACCAGTATGTACCTACCTATACCAACTCATTTACTTTGTGCCCAAACTACCCCTACTTATTTTTCCCGCACCATCCCCATTTATCATTTTCTCCGACCACTCCATCTTTCTTTTATTATCACCACCCCCACTTTACCAACTAAAAATTTGTGATAAGCCCCATTTCATTTATTTATATATACATCAATACATACACCAATGCATCCATCCATCCATCAATACGCATACCTGAATACAAACATGTGTATTTACTTTCTATCTATCAACCTACTGTAAATATATTTAATAATTATATATGATTATACCATGGTATCTAACTAATATGATGTAATATATCAGCATAATTATAGAAATTACATCATTTAAATATATATAAATTTTCTGATACTCAATACTGTCAGTCAATGCTTTAACATTGTTAAATTTTCGCAAATAGAGTCAATTCAGCATGTTGGTCACATACAATTTTAACATTCCGGAATACAAGTTGTCACCTGACTTGACACTTCTTTACAGTCATTTGTGAAGATTTAGTACAAATTCGCCCGATGTATATTTTAATAAAGTTGTAAAGAAAATATATCTCTGAACATATATAACAAAAACGTGCGGCAGAAACCTCCGGGCAAAACATGAAAGTAGCTGAGACCTTTAGGTGCAAACATAAAAACAGCCTAAATCCTGGGCAACCACCACGCATATACGTTGCTATTCACCAAGTTTTTTTCTACTCCTTTTTATTGTTCATTAATTTAGGTTGTTCTCTTATCTTTATTATTTTATGACATTACTGGTTGTGGCAGCGACCAACTGAACAGCAGCATATTCAATGGCGGACAATCTGCCTGAAAAACTTGGAATTCTGGAAACTCGCAAGTAATAACATTTTATGAACAGACCCTCATACGAAGGCAGTAATTCTATTCCCCTTCCATTGATCCCCTGGCATTCCAATATTTCTAACCACTGACTAGTTATTTGCAATCCTTCTCTCAATCAAGCACGGATCAGATGCATTATATACCCTAGAAATGAACATTCCGAGGTGTCGTGGGGTGGGTGTGCTGAATTCTATACTATATTTATGAAAAAGCAGTGAATTTTCTGAACACAGGAGGGATTTCATGAATAAACAATGGAAATGTTTGAAAATATGATGCGTGATCTTTGAGCGTTTTGTTAAATTATTCAGCATTTTTAAAGAAAATTTAGCCTGAATACCAGCTTTTACAGATCCTATCGGAGACCCTGCAGCCGCTGATAATCTCCGTCGCAAACAGCCAGTACATGTGTGCAGACCATCTACCATTAAATCGGTCACCAAGGCTTTATACTGAAGCAAGTAAAGTGAGAAAATAATAGGCGACAGAAAACAATTTGTCATCCATCAGTTTAGAATGAGGTAGAGTAATAGAGAAACTAAAACACAGTATTACAACATCCCCAGTGATTTTTGTTGTTTTATTTTGTTATTTCTTTTGCGGTGGTGTGGTTCTCGGGTGAAAAGCAAATGGTTAATTATTAATGAACAATGCATTAATTAAACAAGTAAAGAAAGGTTAAACACATTTCATTGTGTCATGGAACTGTATGTGTGGGTGTGATTTGGATTTTTAACTTGGCTTTAACAATTTTTCAGTCATATCGCTACGATGTCTGCAGTGTGGCAGTTTATAGCGATGTCTAGCACTGGGGCATCATGCCGCAGACATGTAGCATGATGTCCCACCCAGTCACATTATCCTGACACCAGGCCGACCAGTCTTAACACTAACCTCTTAATGCTGAGCGCCAACTGAGGCAGCTGTTAGTACCATTTTCATAAGTCTTTGGTATGACTCGGCGGATGCTCTAACCACTAGGCCACGAGAGCAGTATGTCATGGAACTGATAGAATCATACTATTAAGAACTTGATACCTTGTCTGTCACTCGAATAGTTACAATATTAAAACCATCAAATATACTACTCGGATTAGTTTACAATATTAAATCTGACAGATATACTACTCAAATTAGGCAATTATAATAAGTATTGTTACCTTTATTCGTCTACGACATCACGATGTAGTCAAGGTTCTGAACCAGTGTTTCTCTTGTATTATTCTATATCAATATCTGGGTGGCTTAACTTTCTTATGCTCGTGCATTAGCTTCACTGAATAGTGCAGAAGTCATGAGTCGTGCAATTAGTGCACGCAGTCACTGGCTGGTGAACACTGCTCTTGCCTGCAATGCATTTGTGTCGCGCACAACTAAATTCGAAAGTGAAGGAATTTGAAGTTTGAACACACCTTTTTGAAGGGAACGATGGTTTGTTTATGACAATTGTTCACACACGTCAAATCGAGGAGTTGCATAAAGAGGAAATGCGATGACCTATTTAACACTCGCTTTACTGTACATTGTGGCAACCTGCCATGATGTAACTTATGCTCTAGACTGTATAACATTTTAATTTCCTTTTGCTTCTATTTCGTGCTATTAAAAGAAATCAGGCATAATGGCAACTTTTTGAAATTTTAAAATATTTTAAACATTTTTTTAATATGTAATAGTGAGTTCCCTCTTCAAAAACCAATGTTATGTTAGGTATAAACTGAATATATTTTTACTAGAGTTATTGGTTATCAGCGATTCCGTGTTTCTAACTCTGTAGTTGCTGGTATTTCCAAATAATTTAAACAAAAATAACGATAATCATTTCTTTTGAAATTACATTTTATTCGACCATACAACATCATATTAAATATACTGGGTGAATCTTTAGATGTAACCTTTATGAGTCACACGGTTTAGAATGGACTGCTGGGGTATTGTGATATTCTCTTTGCTCGTCAGTCTATCTATATGATCGTTACCATAGCTCCTGCATCAATGGATGAAAATTTACGAGCTTGTTAGTTTTCTTGACCACATGATAATTATCTGTAAGAAGTTCGTGACTCTATCCCATATATTATGGTGTCCTCCCTTGTGGCCCAGTGGGGGAGTGTCTGAGTTCTAATACGAATATACACAAAGTTCCAATAATTATTTTTTTAAACCGTAGGATTTGTTGTGGAAGATCATAACATTCGCTCTAATTTGTTTCTGTCAGTCATAATATTCGCACTAATTTGTTTTTGTCAGTCATAACATTCGCTCTAATTTGTTTTTGTCAGTCATAATATTCGTACTAATTTGTTTTTGTCAGTCATAACATTCGCTCTAATTTGTTTTTGTCGGTCATAATATTCGCACTAATTTGTTTTTGTCAGTCATAATATTCGCACTAATTTGTTTCTGTCAGTCATAATATTCGCACTAATTTGTTTCTGTCAGGCATAATATTCGCACTAATTTGTTTCTGTCAGTCTAATTTTCTGTTTCTGTCAGTCATAATATTCGCACTAATTTGTTTTTGTCGATTTTATAAACGGTTCTGACTAATTATATCACGCTGTTTCAGATAAAGACATTAATGTACGCAGAGGACAAAAAAGCAGTTTTTAATTGGCGCCTACTATCACTTTACCGTTTAAGTTCCATGTATCAAACCAGGGATTGCTAATGTGCAAAGTGCGTATTATCACTGCTCCAACCAAGGTCATTTACAATGCAGATGCTTCAGTAGCGCGTGGAAAGGCAAAATGACGACCAAAAGGTCTGCATCTCTGAAATCGAAAGACGATTCGAAACTTTGAACGAAGAACAGAGACTATATATATAT
>JAECUM010011518.1:0-16857 GCA_016617855.1 Megalonaias nervosa | reverse complement strand
GATGCTGTCTTTGTTGATAATGGTTCCGCTTCTTTATATCTACTTACAACGTCAACAACAGTCAATGCGTATTTGTACGTGCGTGATTTTCGTCCACGTGTTTTAACAGTATCATGTGGTAAAAACAAAATATCTGCTTGATGAACTTCATTGGGGATGCTGACATCAAAATGTGCGTAATGAATTTTTTTAGGTGGTGGTAGATAGATTTGCCATATTGCCTGTCGTGCTAACCATGATGCAGCAACATTACGTGAAACTTTTGCTGCTTCAGCAAGTTTACTGATTGCTGCTTTACCTCTCCATTATCCTCTCGGGGAATAATAAATGGATTCCATTATAATAGTTATATAATTAATTACCAGCCCCGAGCATTATTTTACTTTTCATAGCAGATTTTGCTAGAAAACTAGCGAGTTTTTCTCTGAGAGATTTATTAGGTATAGCATTTAGCGCATGAATCAATTTCACATCTGCGAGATGCCGCTGCTGCAAATCTTTACTTTTATAAGCAACATCATGAACATGACATGCTTGATCAATCTTATTTACTGGATGCTCTCCGGGTCTTGGTTGATCTTGATCATCAAGTCGGATATCAAGTCGAGTTCCAGGACCACAGTAATTATATCCAGGAAGGTGTTTCTCACAGGGGTATTTGGCCCACGGAGCTCCTGGCAATTTCCCTAATGATGCGGCTATATCACCACCACGCGCTATTTGCGACGCAGAAATAAATTTATATTTTTTTGTACCACATTTTGCACATTTACCTGTAATTGCACGTCTTTTATTTTTTGTTGTTATCGTTGTCAATCCAACGGTGGGGGTGGGTACTCTGCATCGAACACAATATAAACTCATATTATTTATTATATGGATATAATTGACTTTTCAGCGACACGAAAACAAGAACCAGTAAAGCACCATCCAGCACTTCCGAATTCCATTAGAATGATTTTAATAGGTCCATCTGGATCTGGTAAAACGCAATTATTGCTTAATCTGATAATGCGGTGGATGAAGTGGGATAAATTATATTTAGTGGCACCATCTGTAGATGATCAAAGATGCTACAAAGTACTTAAAGATTTTAACGAGAATGCAAAATTATTGAATCAAGATGGCAATGATATTGTTGATTTTATCACCGATATTGATGAAGCCCCATCCGTAGATGACTTAGATGGATTCATTAATAACCTTGTAGTATACGATGATGTGATGCTGGACAAACAATCTAATCCAGCTAGAATATTTTCTCGAGGTAGACATAAAAACACAGACGTGATTTATGTTACTCAGAGATACACACAGATACCTCAGGTGATCAGAGACAACTGTAATATTTTGGTTGTGTTTAATGGAGTAGATAATTATACTTTACAAAATATTTATTATACTTGGTGTTCAGGAGATATGGACATGATTAAATTTAAAAACTTCTTTTCAAAAGCACAAGCTGTTCCATTCGGATTTATAACAATAAATCTACATGACCCAAGATCAAGGTACCGTATAGGTCTGAATAAAATCTTTGGTTAATTCATAGCAGCAGAGAGGGTGAACGACAACAATTGGGTGACCAGACAAGTAAATGAAATAGCATAAAAATTTTTTAAAAAAATAGTCAATAATGGTTTAACAAAACTGATCTAACTAAAACGGTAACAGTACATAGACAAGTTAGAGACGTTGGTTTAACGTTATTGACATTGTTTTTTCAGCCTCTGTAGGAACCCTTATTTTTGCTTACGGGGTCGAGCAAAAAGTTGTAGGGTTCACCCTCTCTGCTGCTGGAACTGTTGTGAATTATTCAGAGGAGTTCTGGATGACACCATCTTGAAAACAACATGATTCCTGGTGGACCATTACATTTCCAGTTTTAACCGCTCCAGTGTTCCTCTCATATTTTCATTTATAACTTTAACAATTAAACTCTTTGTTAAGTTTTACAAAACTTGTTGGTTTTGCTTCTTTCTGTTACTTAGTTTGTGACCATAGAGTGGTAACAACATACAGTATTACTATAGATATACTGTGTGACTATAGACCACAATATTACTACTGACATACAGTAACATACTGTTTTACTAAAGACATATTGTATTACTACTGATGTACTGTTACTATTGACATAGAGCATTACTATATACATACAGTATTACTCTAGACATACAGTATTACTACAGACATACTGTATAACTATAGACATATTGTATTACTACTGATGTACTGTTACTATTGACATAGAGCATTACTATATACATACAGTATTACTCTAGACATACAGTATTACTACAGACATACTGTATAACTATAGACATATTGTATTACTACTGATGTACTGTTACTATTGACATAGAGCATTACTATATACATACAGTATTACTCTAGACATACAGTATTACTACAGACATACTGTATAACTATAGACATATTGTATTACTACTGACATACAGTATTACTTTAGATATATTATATTACAATAGACTTACTGTATTACTATAGAAATACCATATTACTATTGATGTACTGTTACTATTGACATATTGTATTTCTACAGACATACTGGGGGCCCCGAGTGGCCGAGTGGTCTAAAGCGCTCTCGTTACGGATCACTGCCATCTCACCTCTGTCTGCGTGAGTTCAAGTCTCGGATTCGGCGAATGTGGATATGTGAGAAAGCTTGCCAGTAGCTTCTCGTGAGTCGGTGGTTCTTTCCGGGTATTTCCTGGTTTCTTCCTCCACCATTAATACTGGCCGCCATGTATAGCCTATCGTGTGCTGAAAAATGGCGTTAAGCCCAACAACAACAACAACAACAACAACGACATACTGTATTAATATAGGCATACTGTATTACTATAGACATTATATTACTATAGTCAAACAGTACAAATGTAGACACGCAGTATTACTATAGACATACTGTATTACTATGGACATATTGTATTATTGTAGGCATAGAGTACTGTTATCGACAAACTATATTATTATGGACATATTGTATTAATATAGGCATACTATATTACTGTACATATACAGTATTACTACAAGCATACAGTATTACTACAGAGATAGAGTATTACTATAGACATACTTTATTACTATAGATATACTGTATTGCTTTAGACATACAGTTGCAAAACAATATGCTTCCTTCTGCTATTGCCAGTGGAGGTGGGCATGCTTTTTTATTGAATTTACAAAGAGTAAACAGCCTCATACCATGGAATTATGAATTAAAGCTGCTGGACAAAATCTGCTCTGAATGGATTTGACAATTCCATTAGGCGTACACACTACCTACATTTTAAAAAAGAAACAAATCTTCAGCATAAAATTATAAACTGCATTATATTAACTGAACTCTGTATAGTAAGTTTTGTAAACTAAAAAATCCTGGATAAGCTAGCATGATATACTTTATTGCTGTTGTAAATGTAATACCTTTACAAAAGGAATGAAAAGCTGACAAAAACAATACGCAAAGTAAGAATGTGGACTTATTCAACATTATGTAAGGGTATATTCAATCAATATATTGCACTCTGAGCTGAACTGGAAAGTAACAAGCTTATGAATCAAAGTAAAATGTCAATAAAGTTAGCAAAAATATTATCAGTTACATTAACAGAGGCAAAATTATGCACTGAAATCAGACTTTGAAGTCACAATATTTCTTGAGCACAGCATGAAACTCACATTACATTTAAGAAAATGTTTGATTTTCATTGACTATACTTCAGATAATGAATGACAAGAGGCCCAGGTGGGCCTGATATTGTTCACCTGGCTTACATAACAGATGACAATTTTACCCAAAAGGCTTACTGGTATGTAGTACATTGCAAGAATACAACCTAGGTAAACTATGTCCCAAACTTCATCATTCTGCTTTTGCATATTAAACTATATCCTGATAAAAATTTGTTCTAAAGATAATGTCATAATTAATATCCATGGTCTCTTGCTCAAAGCCAAGGTCATCCAATATTGTGATGTTATAAACACATTTAATGAGTTTTATAGAAACTGGATGAGAAATATAGTCCCTAGATCTAGAGAGGTAAAAGGTCAGCCAATCAGATGCAAGGTATCTCATTAATATGTGCTAATGTCACTTATTTCAGACCCCTCTCTAAGACAATTAAACTGAGATCTTGGACTTGTAAGCCAAGATCTTGAATTCCAAAAAATGTGAAGTGTGTCCCTTCACAAGCTCCATAGAATTCAGTCTATAAGGTTGTAGCAAACTCAGACAGTCAGATGTAAGATTACCTCATTAATACGCACAGATCTTACTCCTAACTAAACTCATCAAACATCATCATAAAATGAGACTATTTAGCAAATTTAATTTTATGCTATGCAGATCTGAATCTTTTGTTGTTTGTAGTTTGACTTGACTTATAAGTGAGTAAAGACTGTACCTCATTAATATCTGTGCATCTCACTCATTATTGAACATTTCCAAGATCTTGATGACACAAGAATACATTCTGATTTGATCAAAACTGGATCAGAAATATGGCCAACAGCTGAAACAAGGTCAACCAATCAGATGCAAAATTACCTCATTAATATGCATAGCTCTCAGGCATATTCAAATTCATATGAGATTTTGATGATATAGACTCATATTCCAAGTTTGATTGAAATTGGATCAAAAATATGAACTCTAGAGTGATAACAAGCAACTGTTAGCAGACAAATGATGCACAATCCACTACACAGACTGGACAACATATGATGCATGACAGATGTTGCACAATGCATTACACAGACTGGACAACATATGATGCATGATAGATGTTGCACAATCCACTACACAGACTGAACAACACATGATGCATGATAGATGTTGCACAATCCACTACACAGACTGAACAACACATGATGCATGATAGATGTTGCACAATCCACTACACAGACTGGACAACACATGATGCATGATAGATGTTGCACAATGCATTACACAGACTAGACAACACATGATGCATGACAGATGTTGCACAATGCATTACACAGACTGGACAACACATGATGCATGATAGATGTTGCACAATGCATTACAGAGACTAGACAACACATGATGCATGATGGATGTTGCACAATCCACTACACAGACTGGACAACACATGATGCATGATAGATGTTGCACAATCCACTACACAGACTGGACAACACATGATGCATGATAGATGTTGCACAATGCATTACACAGACTGGACAACACATGATGCATGATAGATGTTGCACAATGCACTACACAGACTGGACAACACATGATGCATGATAGATGTTGCACAATGCACTACACAGACTGAACAACACATGATGCATGATAGATGTTGCACAATGCATTACACAAACTGAACAACACATGATGCATGACAGATGCAGAGTCATACCATTACATAAGCACATCTGACCTTACTTCAAGGTAGCCAATAAAAAATTACTGGATTAATGTGAATCACTTTAAATCTGTGGGGTAAAAATCTTTGTAGTTATTGTGGGCAAGTTAGATCATGAAGTTTGATCAAAGTCAGATCAGAAATGCAGTGATAAAAACCTCAGCCAACACAAGATTATCTCTTTAGTATGTTTATCTGACTAGTTACTGAACTTGTCTGAGATTTTAATGATATAGGCAGGTATTTCAAGTTTGATCAAAATCAGATAAAAATATGGCCTCTGGAGTGGTAACAAAGTTAACCAGTTAGATGCAAAATTACCTCATTAATATGCACAACTGTCACACGTATTCAAACTCACAAGCGATTGTTGACATAAACCCATATTCCAAGTCTGAATGAAGTCCGATCAAAAATATGAGCTCTAGAGTGGTAATAATGAATTCTTGACAGACAGATGATGCACTATGTAACAGACAATGGATAGCACACAATAAATGATGGACAGTGAACATGTGGCCCCATGCCTTAGTGAGCTAATAAAAATTACTGGATTACTGTGAGTTACTTTTAATTCATTGGGTACCAATCTTTGTGGTAATCAAATGAATGCAACCTGGACCAAAAATTTAATGTGACAATGAAACCAAGCTGATATTCAGAGCACCCCTTACCTCTGTATTCTATGGTAAAGCATGCACCCCTTACCTCTGTATTCTATGGTAAAGTATGCACCCCTTACCTCTGTATTCTATGGTAAAGTATGCACCCCTTACCTCTGTATTCTATGGTAAAGCATGCACCCCTTACCTCTGTATTCTATGGTAAAGCATGCACCCCTTACCTCTGTATTCTATGGTAAAGCATGCACCTCTTACCTCTGTATTCTATGGTAAAGCATGCACCCCTTACCTCTGTATTCTATGGTAAAGCATGCACCCCTTACCTCTGTATTCTATGGTAAAGCATGCACCCCTTACCTCTGTATTCTATGGTAAAGCATGCACCCCTTACCTCTGTATTCTATGGTAAAGCATGCACCCCTTACCTCTGTATTCTATGGTAAAGCATGCACCCCTTACCTCTGTATTCTATGGTAAAGCATGCACCCCTTACCTCTGTATTTTATGGTAAAGCATCACTTGCTTGTTTTAAATGTTAACACTATTCAGTATTCAGAAATATATGAATATCACAATACATTTATGAAAAATGAGGAACCATGAAAGTTTATTGATTATGATTTAATTTGCATGCAAAATTTTTAATTGAATGCTTTATACCAATGTAATGACTAGAATTTGCTAACATAATTATTTGCAGTTTGCCCTTCTTTACATCACAAAGCACAAATTATATCCATTTATTATAATGAATACTCAATAAAACTTTATGCAATCCACAGACAATATGCAAACATCTCTGAAACATGAAAGCATTAAAGTGCATGAAACTAAGATGTCAATCACAGCGTGTACCATTTTTATGCACATATATCTTTGAATATGTTAGAAGCTATTTATCTGGGGAAATATCCAACATAATCTATGGATCATGAAGGTACTGTATTAACCAGACACTTTTCCATACTGAATAGGTAGATTAATATGGAAGTAATTATTGTGTTTGATTCAAATATTAGTCATTTCAGAAGTAAAAAAAGTTTTCACTATTTTTTTATTCTATGGACCACAAGTACTGTTCATACTTCCATAAAGCCAAAGGAACACAAAAACACATTGCTATTACTAATTACATTTCATACACAATACTGCTGAATAAACAATCAGTACCATGTTCTCCAAGCTCATTTTGACTGTCCATCTTAAGTGATTCTTTATTATTGTGAAGATAATCCACTTTGCATTAATTGGCTTAAGAGTATATACTTTCAGGTTGATTGAAACCTTATCTCATAGTACATCACCAAAGTCCTCCCATTCATTTAATTAGGCAATCACCTAGGCTGAATGCCACTCATGAAACATGTTGTGAATTCGTCCTCGGAGAATCGGCTGACAGGTAAATCTTTTAGCTCCATGCATTTGGCTAGCAAATAAACATATGATGCCATTTTCCTTTAAATGAAACAGCAGCCTTTTTCTGCAATATGCTTTAAAATGTCAAAAAGCCTTCTGTTCACAATGACATTGGGGCAGCAAGTCATGTACATAATTCACATGGTGTCAGAATCTGGTCAACAAACAGTGGATTCCTAATGATAAAGCAGGTTGGAAACAGAAGAACATTTTACTTAAAGTTTCCTGCTCTCTGAGCCATTGTGTTATCAATATCCTGACAGCCACTGTGTTATTAATATCCTAAAAGCCAATGTGCTATCAATATCATGACAGCCACTGTGATGTCAATATCGTGACAGCCACTGTGTTATCAATATTGTGACATCCACTGTATTATCAATGTCCTGACAGCTACTATGTTATCAATATCCTGACAACCACTGTATTATCCATATTCTGACAGCCACTGTGTTATCAATATCCTGACATCGACTGTGTTATCAATATCCTAACAGCCACTGTTACCAATATTGTGACAGCCACTGTGTTATCAATATTGTGACAGCCACTGTGTTATCAATATCCTAACAGCCACTGTTTTCAATATTCTGACAGCCACTGTGTTATCAATATCCTGACAGCCACTTTGTTATCAATATCCTGACGGCTGACAGAGTGAAACTCAACTTCAACAGTACTGATGATTCATTGAAATAATAAAAGTTTTGTCCTGAAAAAGCCCATTTTGCTGCCATTGGTTTTGTTTTAGTGCCTAAATCCTAACTGGTGAGAGCTTTATGGTTTTTTTTGATAGCAGTCTTTAAAAACAGTGAAAAACTCAAACTCAATTTTAATTACAGCAATGGAATTAAACTTGTTTTCATCTCCATATGTGCAAACGGATGCTTGCATCTTCATTGATTCTCCACATTTATGCTAATAATAGAAATGAATAACTTTCCAAATCAACCCAATTACTGCAGTAGGGGTTCAGCATGTTTGCTTGGAAATGCATGGAAGTCAATATATATATATTAGTTCTAAATTTCTGTTACCTATCTTAAGAGTATAACCAACGAGGTTAACTCTAAAACATTCATCCTATCCCGACATGGATTCTAAATCATTGTTGTATGAGCATTTTAAATAATAAGTATATGGACTTTACAGCAATTCATACATTAGGTAGAAATATGTACTCTAGTTTTGCAAATATAGTAAACTGTGTCAGACAAGAGGCTCCCATTTTGTTCATCTAATCTACATTAGAGTGAGAAAGAAAAAAACTGGTCTAGAATGATGTTTGGAAGACCATGACCTATTTCTATGAACAGAGCATACCTATATCTGGGATTTTGCCAGAAAGGCAAAACTTGTACTGGGGAAAACCTCTGAACAACAAGGTCATTAACGAAAGAAAAATAGGCCACTGTATCAGATCAACTTTCACCAGCAATGACTTAAAATGATGTGAGGAGAAACCAAAGTTAAAAAATACAACATAACTACACCTGGAAGACAAAAATTGTACACTGGGGTGATCCTGTAAATGTTATTATTAGAGAAGAAGGCCACTGACACCTAAAACCACTGGGGTGGTTAAAAATGATGCAACAGGAACACTAAACCATTTCCATAAATTACCATGAATATATGTTTGAGATTTGCCAGTAAGACAAACCATTTACACTGGTGTCAACAGCATTCATTAATGCAAGATACAAAATGTAGGTCACTGTGATTTATTATCCCCTGGGTTGTTCAGAATGATGCAAGACACACCCTGTTCGCATTCCATGAACATACCATTCATACCATGTCTACAGCAGGAAATTTACCAGAAATACAAAACATTTAAACTTTAACCTTAATAACAAAGTCAGATGTGTGAAAAAGTAGGTCACTGTTACCTACTGTCCCACAGAGTGGTTTAGAATGACAAGAAACATCGTAAGTTCCATGAAAATTCAATGCATAAAGGTGGCAGCATAACAAAACTGTTACATCATTAACCTGACAATGGTGACAACATTGATGATACTGACCATTCAGAAAACAATTGGTGTTTACTACATGCTCTCCTGAACTTCATAAAGGCAAGCTGAAAACAATCAAACAAGCAACAAAAAAAACAGGTCAGTCTCTCTAGCCATGTGTGAAAGAAGACTGGATATGAAAAATAAGCCACCTGCAATAAGTAGAATGGTATTATTAGTTGCAGACAATGATGTAATGGCTTCTTGACAAAAGTTTTTGTATGGTGCTTGTTATTGCATTATTCACTTTTGCTTCTGAGCAGACATAATTGTCCCTCTTCTTAAAGCCCTTTGTATCCTGTTACTCTTGTGGTTATGGATGCCCCTCTGTTAAGACATGGGAATGTTATAAACAGGCCTCAGAAAAAGGCATCAATAGTAAAAAATAAATATCTCTTTACTCAAATGTTTTGTACAGGGAAAGGAAATCAGATCATTTAAGAATCACTCACAGATAAAAAAGATTAGCATATAAATAATATTTTACTACATCTGAAAGGAAAAATATGAACTAGCTTTTTCTGAGCCATATTGCACAATATGAGGACAGCAGTATCACCCAGAAAAAAAAAAAACTTGTTCATATTTATCTATACAGATGTAATAGCCTAAAACTTTAAAACATTGGTCATTGTTATGAATGTTCAAGTTAGTGATGCACCATTAAAATGTAAGTTACTAATAAAGAATTTTTTCTGTTACAAATTATCCAATTTTTTTGGAAAATATGCTGTAAACTCCCCTGAGTTTTATTAGAAGATGTGTTCACTTTACAAGTTCATAGGCAGGCATCAGAAAGTCCTTTGGCACCAGTCCAAACTTGCCTTTCAGTTCCCCAATCCACCAGGCCTTTTCATCAAACTCTCTGCTAATGATGTAGATCATGTCCCCCCTCTTAAATGACAACTCCTGCAGACTGCCTGCCTCACAGTCCCACTTCCCATAATATTTGTTCTCAAAATCCTCCTCTGGCTTATGAGAAATCTGTATCTGCACTCTCCGCAGTTTGGGTTTGGCTGGGGATGGGGGAGGCATCTGTGGGAGAGGAATGCTTGGTGGTGCACGTCGAGTGGGTAGACTTGGAACAGCAGGTGTTGTTTCTTTGACGGTGGGTCGGTTTGGTACTGGAGGAGGAGAAACCTCTTCCTTTCTTGCTGTGTTTGTTGTTGGCACACTGCTGCCATCTTCATAAGTGTCATCTTCCTGTGATGCAATAGGTTTGGGTTCTTCTGCATTTCTTACCTCTGGAATAAAATCATCTGTTACTTCATAGATGTTATCTTCCTCCAGCTGTTCACTGACAGTAGTTGCCAAGGATTTTCCTGGCTCTTCCCCAGGAGCCTCATAAAGGGAATCTGAAATACAGAGCAATAAATTAATCAACATTTCAGCTGCCATTACTTCAAATTTTTTTTCAGAAATTGAAGAGCTTTTAAGATTTTGGCAATTCTGGGTTAAATAGTTTGCATTTATATTTGGGCAAGTGCTTTATACAATAAAACAGGATTTTTCATTATATATGGACACAAGATACGCGTTTATATGTACCGTAAAGAGGAGACAGACTTCATTCACATTTTGTGCATTTATCGTTGGCCAGATAAAGCTAAATAAACACCTCATCTTGCATGATGTATTTTCACTCTAAATTACATTTTCACTCTAAATTACACCAAGTATAAGGGAACATAACTTATATCTTTTCTTAGAGATGGTACATATTGGTCCATATCTAGTAAAACCCGATACCAATGATCTGTGAGGAAAAAAGCTTTGTTAACTTTGGGAAATTGAAGTTAATTAATTTCATGAAAAATTGGCTTCTTTCTGTAGTGTCTTGTACAGTATGGAGAATTTCTTGTTATCTTTACCTTGGCCTGGTTGAGAAGTACTCAGTACACTCTCAATTGCTTTTTTCCATTGCTCTGCCTCCTCTTTGCTTCCAGCTTGAAACTAATAAATAAATTAGCTTCATAAGAGTTCATCTAATGTGTAATTTATGAAACTAGATAAAATGCAATTCTTTTTGCAGACAATGTTTTTAATTTTTATGTTAATACTAATTGTCCTTCTCAGGTTTTGATATGGACTCTTATTTATTCTTTATACTCTGTATACCCTATTGAAGAACTGTATGAAATGATATATTTTGTGTGACAACTTGCATGACAGTGCATAAGGGGCATGAATACAGTGCATAAGAGGTATGAATACAGTGCATAAGGGGTATGAATACTGTGCTTAAGGGTATGAATTCTGCTCATAAGGGTTATGAATACTGTGCATAAGCGTATGAATACTATTCATAAGAGGCATGAATACAGTGCATAAGGGGTATGAATACAGTGCATAAGAAGTATGAATACAGTACATAAGAGGTATGAATACAGTGCATAAGGGGTGTGAATACTCTGCATAAGAGGTATAAATACTATGCATAAGAGGTATGAATACAGTGCATAAGGCATATGAATACAGTGCATAATGGGTATGAACACAGTGCATAAGGGGTATGAATACAGTGCATAAGAGGTATGAACACAGTCCATATGAGGTATGAATACTGTGCATAAGGGGTAGAAATACAGTGCATAAGAGGTATGAATACTGTGCATAATAGGTTTGAATACAATTATAAGGGGTATGAATACAGTCATAAGGGGTATGAATACTGTACATAAGGGGTAGGAATACAGCGCATAAGGAGTATGAATTCTGTGCATAAGGTGTATGAATGCAGTGCATAAGGGGTATGAATAAAGTGCATAATAGGTAGAATTACAGTCATAAGAGGTATGAATACTGTGCATAAGGGTATGAATACAGTGCACATGAGGTATGAATATTGTGCATAATAGGTATGAACACTGTGCATAAATGGTAGGAATACAGTGCATAATAGGTATGTATACAGTGTATAATAAGTATGAATACTTTGCATAAGGGTATGAATACAGTGCTTAATAGGTATGAATACAGTGCATAATAGGTATGTATACAGTGTATAATAAGTATGAATACTTTGCATAAGGGTATGAATACAGTGCTTAATAGGTATGAATACAGTGCATAATAGGTGTGAACACAGTGCATAAGAGGTATGAATTCTGTGCATCCCCTGTATGAGTTGCTATACAAGACATGCATACAGTAAGCAATACTGTGTGGTTGAAGGCATTGAATTCTACAACTTTCCATGCAATATACTACTTCTTACCTAAAATGAGAATTTTAGTGCTATTATATGACTTTCATCTTTAACCTTATTGTCTTTCGTGGCTTTTCATGTTTAGTTTTTTTCTTTAATCTTTCTGTCTTTTGTGGCTTTTCATGTTTAGTTTTTTTCTTTAATCTTACTGTCTTGTCTGGCTTTTCATGTTTAGTTTTTTCTTTAATCTTACTGTCTTGTCTGGCTTTTCATGTTTAATTTTTTCTTTAATCTTACTGTCTTGTCTGGCTTTTCATGTTTAGTTTTTTCTTTAATCTTACTGTCTTGTCTGGCTTTTCAGGTTTAGTTTTCACTTTAATCTTACTGTCTTGTCTGGCTTTTCATGTTTAGTTTTTTCTTTAATCTTACTGTCTTGTCTGGCTTTTCATGTTTAGTTTTTTCTTTAATCTTACTGTCTTGTCTGGCTTTTCACATTTAGTTTTCTTTTTAATCATATTGTCTTGCCTGACATTTCACATTTAGTTTTCACTTTAATCTTACTGTCTTGCATGGCTTTTCACATTTAGTTTTCTCTTTTCTCTGAGAAGAACAATCATTTATCAACTAATATTTGTGGAAAGTATTTACCTACTTGATTCAGCATCTAACATATCAACATAAATTGTGAAAAACCAATTTTAGACTTAGAATTTTCATCTGTCCATATCCTTAATATTACTTTCAAAAAGATTTTTCATCTGTCCATATACTCTGTATAATTTCTGAGCTACATTTGTTCCATATTCTTTATTTTTACTTCGTTTTCAGTACTTAAACACAGCAGCATTTTCCCACAATTTAAAAATCTTTATTATATTTTGAGTCTTAAAAGGCAAAATACTCCTTAATGAGTGCTATAAATTAACTTCCAATCTATGTTTTTTTTTTTAATTCTGAGTCACTTCATAAATGGATGTATAACATTCCCCAATAACACAAGTATTTGATTACATACTGAGGGAAAACCTACAGTGCTTAGAATAAATAAAGAGATATGTATGGAAATAAAAATATAGACAAAATAATATTTTATTCAAATTTATGTAACAATTACTGCAGCACCATCAACAGTAAGACAGATAGTATTTACTTGTATCAGAAAGTTATAACAAGTTAATATATCTACATGTCCTAAGTCTCCAATTCTTCATCACCAATCACTTGCATTCAATGAAGATACTGATGCACCTTAGCCATATTTTGATTCACAGCCAGACTGGTACACATGTGGTGACAGCTTTATTATTTCTGGCTCTATGGCTGGGCTTGATCTAATTATTGGTTGATTTACTTTTGTATGTAAATGTTGTGCGAATAAATGAGAATGTGAGGAAAACGAGGCTTTCATACCCACCTACATGAAGTACCAAAAAGAATAATTCCATGTCATAATTAGTTTATTATTCCCTTCTTACTTTCTTCTCCATGCATATTTTAATAGAGAAAAATGGGTATACCAGACTCTAGACTATATAATCATTGTGAATTCTCCCTACTTTCTTGATTAATCCCTCTTTTCTGAGCTTATTAAAAATTACTTTATGTTTGGATACCAGTAGAACATAATGATGAATATTATATTATATTATGCATATTTAATTTACATTGTGTGCTTGACCTTGATTCATAATTAAGGGTAGAGGTTTGGTCTACCTGACTATTATCATGTCTTTCATCACATTTTTAAGTTATAAATAAGTTGTTTACTGATATTTCAGTTAAAAGTCTAGCATTATTTACAAACTAAGAATGTTCTGGAACTGAACTTGTGACCCACATCCTGGTAATTTTATTGTGTCTTAGGTTTTTATATAAACTAAACAAAATTATTCATTCTTGTCTTAAGTTCACTCTGTGGAATCATATTCAGTTGTGATCAGATATAATTTGCAAGGAATCATTTATTTAAAAATTATTTATAATAATTACAAAGCGTTCATCTATTTTTTGGACTAAATCACTATTTTGGAATTATTGTGAATTCAGTCAGAGACATTCTGAATTATATCACTGTGATACATCAAGACTGCTGATACATCATCCTATTAAAAAATACTTGAATTCATTCAGAACACTCAGCACTTTTGGTCTTGGAATATCACTTTTAAGATTATTTGCAATTTAATTCACAATACTGTAGTATCATCAATTTTCATGGGGAACCAATTTTCGGGGTTTCTGTTGTTGCCCTGAACCACAAATTTAAATCCCCAATGAAAAATGAGCCACATAGAATGATGCCTCCCTCCCTCATTTTCTTAGTGTTTCATTCCTAGAGATAACACAACTACTAGTATTTGATAAATCAAGGTCAATACTGTAATCTGGTAATTAAATCTTAGCTTTTACATGTGTTTGTTTTATTTTTTATTTTAACCTTTTGAAACAAGAATTATAAATCATTTTATATTGTTTCAATGCACACATTCGATAACGTATCCGATAGCTGTAATTTTACACTCACTACCTTAAATTGATATGTGAGATAAGGATAGAGAAAAAGCATAAGGTATTCAAACAATAGTAATACTGAAAATGAAAGAAAAATAATACAAAATAACAGTATATGAAAATTAAATTTAATACTTATTCAAATCGATCCTTCATTCGAGTACAACTGTTGTTGAAACATTTAAATACTTCTGAAAGCACATTTCATTTTATCCATGCATTTTTAATACAAAAGAACAACAATCCTGTAAAATCTATAACTATTTCTTGAAACACTATTATTAATGAAACACTATGTATATACTCTAATTACAGCAGAGTATTAGAGTTCACATTACACAGATTTTTGGACAAAGCCACTGTATCAACATCGTGTCAATCAAGTCTCATGGTACTCACAAATGCTTCTCAGGGAAATGATCCCCAAATTGCTGAATTAAACAAGTCCAGCTTTCTCAAAACCACCGATAATTAGGTCTGATCTTTCACTCATTGTCGCGTGAGCTGCAATTATCCATTCAGCATGAATTGGCTTGATTAATGAGGTTGCAAGGTTTACTAATACTGTGCACTGATCATCACCAGTAACATCTTCTTTTTCCATAATGGCATCCATGACCTGTTTAGCATATAACTCGTGGAAGTGTGACTTTAATTCTTCTTTGTACTCTTTATATACTGTCAAGTCTAGTGGTTGAAATTGGCCTGTACAAGAGGCAGGCACAAACAAAGGAGTGATTCCACTGTCTTTCAATTTAGTTAGCGTCTTCACACTTTGGTGGGCTCTAAACACATCAAATATTGCCACTGCTTGCTGATTGCATTGTGCAAGGGGCAGCCAGTCACGTGTTTTGTTCACGTATGGAATGATGACATTATCCACATAATGTATCATAGATTCTTTGTTACTCCAGTTTGAGTCTGTTTGAGTCACATCCCAGTGGTCAGAGAAAACTACACCCTTAGGCAGGCATCTGTCAGTCTTCCCTGCATAAATGACTTGTGGGGGCATTATCGATGGAGTATCTGGCTATCTTTACCTGGATTTCCTCGTTATAACTGTTACACTCTCCTCACTTTCTTTTCCGGGACAGTGACTGAAGCATGGGTTCTACTGTGTCATTAGCTGTCTGGTAAGCAAGTGCCTGCGCCGTGTTCACAGCTTCTGACGGGTTAGGAAGTCCAGGAACTGAGGGGGTCTAAGCTGAATTTTACCTCTGCCACTGCGTTAACGCCATGATCGTCAGAAAGTACTGATGGTGCAACTTGATGGACAGTGGTTTAAGTAAGAGATCATTCATATGTACTTTAATAACCGATTGACCTAATGTTGTTGGCTGCGTCGGCTTCCTTTGATGTTGAGCACTCAAATGAAAACATGGTGAAAGTGATTAATCTTAACAGGTGTTTTATTTGTGCTCCTAGAGATGGAAGTATTGTTTTAGTGTTGTTGGCTGCGTCAGCTTCGACTGATGTTATTCACTTGGTCGAAAACACGGTGTAAGTATTGAACTTGCCAGGTCTTTGATTTGTGCTCATACAGGTGGTAGTATTGTTTTAAACATTAAAGTGTCTTCTGTTTGCATCGGCATAGTTTTTTTCTTTTGTATTCTTTATTTTGGGTATTTGTAGAGGTTAAACCATGAAATTAAATACCTACTAATATGCAAACTTTGACAGGCAAAACCACAAATTTAAGAACCCATGAAAATGCCTTT